>BGNK01000936.1:115261-139130 GCA_003297005.1 Symbiodinium sp. clade A Y106
AAAGCCGTGCCACCCATCCAGGCTCTGCACCCCCAGCTCCTGACTCCGCGGGCCCCCAGCTCCTGAGCCGCGTGCCACCAGGCGCGTTCCTTTTTCTTCTGAGGAGAGGACCCCAACAGTTCCTGTTTGGGGAAAAAGCACGAACCGCAAGTTAGATGCTTGCTGGCGTGGTTGCCCCTTAAGAAGTTGAATGTCTTGCCAGATCTGCTTGCATGCCAGCTGTTGCACGTGGGTCGCACAACACCAGTATGCCTGTCGCCGATTAGAAGGCTCAGCACGACAGCTCCGGCAGCTTCTTCGGATGTCGGAGTGCAATGGATGCTCGGGCCTGGGCACTGGGACGAGTTTTTCGAATGAGGTTTCTGGGGTGAGATGCCCGAGGCCCACTGCAGAAATCAATGTGATTCAGGGTTCAGGGCTAATTGCATGAACAGGCCAGGGGTGATGCAGTCCGACATGAGCTTCATACTTTGGACCCGATTCAGTACGTGTCCCCCAAACAATTTTCCTTTCGCATTGGTTTGGGTCCGCACCTGGCCTGAGTTTAAACTCAGACCTACGCTTAGGTCAAGGCTGCTCACCTATGTTTTCTTGTGCCTTCCCTAGCTGGCCGACAAAGCGCATCTTCCCAACAGTGGGAGTCCTAATGCCTTCCCGGAAGCTTGCCATTCAAGCTTCCCCCTAACTGGTATCTTCGTTTGCACCCTTGATACACCCTGAACACGCTCAGTGGAGACTGCGACAAAACCAGACTGGGAGCGTGTTGGTGCCTGCTGCCACTCCGGTGTTCTCTGGGTGGTGTGACTCCTGCATACACGCGAGGTAAAACTGAGAGAAATTAGACTCTGTGATAGATCCTATGCAGGCCAGCTGTTTCACTTCATTCCAATGGCAAGTGGTCAAGCGACTCCCTGCGCCGCACTGCTGAGACCTTACTTACCTGTTGGTTCTTGATAGATCGTAGCTAGTAGGTTGCAGCGGGGTTGTGGCAGCTTTGGCCTTTTTGAAAAAGACGTGGCATGACTGCGCGCAGCTTACTCTGACACGCATCCGGAGATGAGTAGCTTTGTTTGTTTGATGGGCCTTTAGCTCGAGGTTTTGGCTCAAAGAGCTCGGATTTAAGGTAGTTGAGGCGCTTGGTTGCTATGCCTGTTTCTGCCTCTGAAATGGACGAGGATCCCAAGGAGAAGAAAAGAGGTCGGGAGAGCTCGGGCGATGAAAAGCAACAGGTCATTCCATTCATGTCGCCCTCCCTTGACCTTGCTGTTGCTCCTGATGTTCCTGCTTGGGTGCACCAACTCCAACTTCAGGCTGCAAAACCACATGACGACGGAGATTGACCGGGTCGCAGCTAATTCTGCGGTTCTGCAAGAAGAAATTGGCGGGCTTAAATTAAAGCTTTGAGGACCTCTGATGCTACACGCATTTCTAACCTCGAAAAGAAAGTTGATGAATTGATTCGGCTTCAGGCAAATCCTGAGCCGACACGGAGTACTTCTCCAAAGGATGCTCGGGATGATCCTTGGGCTGGTAAGAGATTAGGAGTATCAACACCACCTCCTGCTTCCCTAGGCGGCTCCTATAGATAAAATGGATTTGGAGCTTCTCCATCTGCGGATACAGATTGGTCTCATCTTATCCTTGGGGGCTGGGATGTTGACACCGCTAAGCGGAAGATGTGGAGGCCTTCCTCGGGGAGTTCAAAATCACTGGGTTGCAAAGGCATGCAGTGTTCGGACCTCGTACTCGAGTGGCGCACCTCTTTCTTCAAAATGCCCCAGAGACGACTGCAAAATCTCGCTTCTTTGAAATGCTCCCGCGCATCAACAAGGTCTTCAAGTTGAGCAATAATTCGTTGATGTGGATTTCCCCAAGCAAAAGTTTGGAAAAGAGAGCTATGAACAGGAACACGAGCAAAGCCGTCGAGAAAATTCATCGACTATGCCCTCAACCTTGCACTGACATTGAGACGGATTGGAAAACTGGTATCATCTGGCTCCGGGGGAANATGCCCTCAACCTTGCACTGACATTGAGACGGATTGGAAAACTGGTATCATCTGGCTCCGGGGGAAGAGGGTGGCCACCGCTTCATGCAGAGATCTTTTCTCTGAGAATGCCGACATGGCGATCACTCTTCTTATGCCGGGGGATGACAAGTCTGGTCTTTTTTATTTTCTTATTCCTACAACATCTCCGCCTTATCCGTGCTCTTGGGTACTGATGTGGCTTCTGTAGAAGCCAATCTCCGTACAGACTGAGATAGTGTCAGCTCTGTGATGACGAAACCACTCCTGTATCAATATTATTCTTGGAATGTTAGAGGGTGCGACTTGGATAGACTTGGAGAGTGGATGGGAGAGGTATCGTCTGAAATCTGCAGCTACATTTGTCTCCAGGAAGTTTCTGCACTTNCAATATTATTCTTGGAATGTTAGAGGGTGCGACTTGGATAGACTTGGAGAGTGGATGGGAGAGGTATCGTCTGAAATCTGCAGCTACATTTGTCTCCAGGAAGTTTCTGCACTTGATGCACTTGTTGATGTTACGCGTACAGACTCGGAAGCTGGTTCTCTCAAGGAGTTTCAAGCCAGCAACCCGTCTTCGGACTTGCATGACTATCTTATATTCGGTTTGAAAAATCTTGAATCTCATCTCGCTCAGGTGATTCTGTTGGATAGGGACTGGGTTGATCATATCTCTTTATCCTTCTATTTCGGAAGAGGTATTGGGGTGAAATTTATGCCAAAGAACCTCCGCCCGGGACTCTAGAACACACCGTTTACCTGGCTACAATCCATGGCTGCAGTTGTGGGTTTTTGTACTTCAAAGCACAAGCTCACTTTTCATGAGCTTCGTTCTTGGGCCTCTGACCGTCATGCTTGGGCTGAGGGGCTTACTCGCATTCGGGAGCATTACTGTCTTTCTGTGCTCTGCATAGTCCGTGTGCCTGGACGTCATGGAGAGATGCACTCACTGCGCAGGTACCTTGGGTCACTTCTGTATTCCTTGTCTCGGGACACATTCCGAATGAATATTACTTGATTTCGTTGGACACTGCCGAGGGATTGGGTTTTTCTGCAGGGCGATGCATGTTCAATGTTCTTTCCGATGTTGTTATCTTGGATTCTATTCTTGGTGAGATTGCGGAAATTACTCATACCATGTATTCTCTGCATAACATTCTTCTCAGTTTCAGTCATGTTCCCACGACCATACAGGCCTCAATAATTACACTAGTATTCCTGTAGTATAGAGTGGGTGACGAAAGTGCGTCGTCGCACTTTCTTGGATGGCTAGTGTTGAGCACGGCCTTCTTTCCGTCGTAAACCTTTTTGCTACGGATGCAAAAAAAAAAAAGGTGTTTAGCTTGATGGATAGTTTCTGCTTTGCTGTGTTTGACCTGAGCTATTTCCCAGTGAGACCGAACTGTGTGGAGCCTTGTCTGCCGCATGCGAGAGTGAGACAGAGCGAGAGTCGAAATAGAGTCAGTCCTACATCAAGGCGAACCTGAAACTTTAGCCAAGAGGTCAGCCATCACCCCGTCAATGAAAGATTATTTGGCTATGCCACGAGGCACCGGGCTTGGCCTGCTGCCTTGTCCTCTGAAAAACAAAAGAGCTCGGCTTCCAGAGGTCCAAAACCCCAAGTTTTTATGGTGACATGGTGACTCCTGCGAGCCTGCTACGAATGGACCTTCGGCGAAAGGTGAAAGCAGATCAGCTATTCTCGTGACACCCAGACCGCTGGGCGGCATGAACGAACCCACAAGCATCAGCAGCACAAACGAGAAGTCACAGACAACGTCCAAAATCTGTCTTTTGTCCATCAATTTGAGCAAATAACCAAATGTTCAACACTTACTATGTCGGAAGCTAGGAAACATTTGAGCACATCCGCGCGACTGCTGGCAGACCCCCCGAGCGACAAGTTGCTATGACTGCTCAACCTTTGAAAAAAATGCGACCCTTTAGGGAGACGGAGCGGTTTTAGATCATACGTGATGCCCGGTGAAAAAAACCACGCTCATGGTTTTGTTTGTAGAATCGTGCGAAAAAAGCGAATGCGATTTGGTTGGAGGGAATTTTGCAGCTCACCCTATAAACATCGAAATATTGATTCTAAATTTTGGAATATTATTATTGCATGATATATAACAAAAAGCAGATTTGGTTTTCATATTTGATCGATTTATATATAAATAAGAGAACAAAAATTCTTATCAAACAAATATATAAAGCGATATTTTACGATTTCTTTCATAATTGAATGAAATTCAAAAAAGATTTTGAAAAAAAATTTTAATGAATAAAAAAACGCAAAATAAGATGTTGGATTTGATCTGGGACCTCTCCCCTCCCCCCTTAACCATAACGAAATCGTTTAATGGCCGATAATTTGGGAATTCTCTTTTTTCTTCGACAGCATAAATCTGTGATTTATCTCCTACCCCTCGGATACAGAAGTCTTCATTTAATCTTTCTTTCACCATACGTTAAAATTGCTATTTGATATTTGAGAAATTTCTAACTCCGCATAGAAGATTACCGATCAATAATTTGGAATTTTTGCCGCCTCCCTCTTAATTAAAGTAGTAATTATTACGTTAAAAGTATGGACCGGATATGCCTATGATTAAATATATGGATGGTGATAAACGAGTGTTGGTGATCTCTCTAGGGCCTTTGTCGTGAATGATTGGCATATTTTTATGTTATTCAAGCTACAATTTGTAATTATTCAGTAATTTGAATGAAGGTTTTTTATTCGTAACGATTTTCGTTTTTAATTGTTCGTTCTTGAGGATTCGTGGACTCGTATATGATGAAGCGGGTAATCGTGGGAATCTCTAAGACGCAATGTTATTTCAAAGATTTTTCATTGAACTTACAGCTTTCTTTACCCGGATCGATATGTCCATGAATTGGCAAGGCAATTGCTTTCCGGGATGCGCACTTTCAAACCATGGCAATAATAAGCATTTCAAAACGACGGAATTGTGTTTTGGGCTGGGTCTGGGCTCTGCCTTGTGCTGGTCACAACAATACGCCCGTTCCACCTTTGATCTTCTTGACGCACGCCGGTGGCCTCCCAGTGTTTTGAACCTCGTGGCGGCCAGTTAGCGCATCTGACATGGTGACTCCTGCGAGCCTGCTACGAATGGACCTTCGGCGAAAGGTGCAAGCAGACCAGTTATTCTCGTGATACCCAGACCACTGGGCGACATCAACGAACTCACAAGCATCAGCAGCACACGTCCAAAATTTGTTTTTTGTCCGTCAATCTGGGCAAATAACCAAATGATCAACACTTNTATTCTCGTGATACCCAGACCACTGGGCGACATCAACGAACTCACAAGCATCAGCAGCACACGTCCAAAATTTGTTTTTTGTCCGTCAATCTGGGCAAATAACCAAATGATCAACACTTACTATGGCGGAAGCTAGGAAACATTTGATAAGGAGACGGAGCGGTTTGAGATCATGCGTGATGCTCGGCGAAAAAAACTACCCCTCGGATGCAGAACTCTTCATTTAATCTTTCCCTCACCACACGTTAAAATTGCTATTTGGTCTTTGAGAAATCTCTAACTCCGCATAGAAAACGACCGATCCATAACACTTTCGAACCATGGTCACAATAAGCATTTCCAAAAGGAAGGAATTGTGTTTTGGGCTCGGTCTGGGCTTTGCCTTGTGCTCGTCACAATAATACGCCCGTTCCACCTTTGATCTTTTTGACGCACGCCGGTGGCCTCCCAGTGTTTTTGAACCTCGTGGCGGCCGGCCAGCTAGCGCATCTGACATGGTGACTCTTGCAAGCANACAATAATACGCCCGTTCCACCTTTGATCTTTTTGACGCACGCCGGTGGCCTCCCAGTGTTTTTGAACCTCGTGGCGGCCGGCCAGCTAGCGCATCTGACATGGTGACTCTTGCAAGCAGACCAGCTATTCTCGTGATACCCAGACCACTGGGCGACATCAACGAACTCACAAGCATCAGCAGCACACGTCCAAAATTTGTTTTTTGTCCGTCAATCTGGGCAAATAACCAAATGATCAACACTTNACAATAATACGCCCGTTCCACCTTTGATCTTTTTGACGCACGCCGGTGGCCTCCCAGTGTTTTTGAACCTCGTGGCGGCCGGCCAGCTAGCGCATCTGACATGGTGACTCTTGCAAGCAAACCAGCTCTTCTCGTGACAACCAGACCGCTGGGCGGTATCAACGAACCCACAAGCATCAGTAGCACAAACAAGAAGTCACAGATAACGTCCAAAATTTGTCTTTTGTCCATCAATCTGGGTAATAACCAAATGATCAACACTTACTGTGTCGCAAGCTAGGACACATTTGATAGGGAAGCGGAGCGGTTTGAAATCATGCGTGATGCTCGGTGAAAAAACCACGCTCATGGTTTTGTTTGCGAATCGTGCCAAAAGAGCAAACGCGAGTTGGTTGGAGGCAAATCACCTTCGAAACATCGAAATATTGATTCCCAATTTTGGAATATGATTATTGAATGATAAATAAAAAAGCAGATTTGGTTTTCATATATTGGTCGACGTATATACAAATCAGAGGGGAAAATTTTCTGCCAAACAAGTATATAAAGGGATTTTTTACGAATTCCTTCATAATTGCATGAAATCAGAAAGGATTTTGATTGAAAACATTTTAAATGAATCGAAAACGCCAAATTAAATATTAGATCTGATCTAGGACCCCCCCCCCCCTTTCAAACATAATGGCCGATAATTTGGGCGTTGCCTTTTTTCTTCGAAAACACAAATCCATGATTTACCCACCCCCTATCAGAAGTTTTTGTTTAATCAAGCCCTCCACACACGTTAAAATTGCTATTTGGTGATTGAGAAATCTCCACCTCCGCGTAGAAGATACTGATCAATAATTTGGAATTTTGGCCACCTCCCTTTTAATTAAAGCTGCAATTACCATGTTCCAAGCATGGAGCGGATATGCCCATGATTAAATTTATGGATGGTGATAAACGAGTTGGTGATATGAGACCACGAATCCACCAGAACGAGCAATTTAATTGCGTTTCCTTGCAGATTTATGCGCACTTTCGAACCATGATTCCAATAGGGAATCATTTCAAAACACCGGAATTGTGTTTCGGGCTTTTGTCTCGAGCCTGCTACGAATGGACCTTCGGCGAGAAATGGAAAACAAATCAGTTTATTCTCGTGACACGCAGACCGCTGGGCGGCATGAACGAACCCACAGCATCAATAGCAAAAACGAGAAGTCACAGACAACGTCCAAAACTTGTTTTTCTCCACCAATCTGAGCAAAAAACCAAATGATCAACATGTACCACCATGTCGGAAATAAATAACATTTAAACACATCTGCACGACCGCTGGCAAACCCCCGAGGGACAAATAGGTTGTATGACTGCTCAACCTTTGAACAAAAGTCGACCATTTGGGGAGACGGAACGGTTTTAGATCATGCTTCATGCTCGGTGAAAAACTATTCTCATGGTTTTGTTTGTATGCGTGAACGCGATGTGGTTGGAGGGAATTTTTGCAAATCATCCGAGATTTTTATTTTTGGAATTTTATTATTGAATGACATATAACAAAAAAATGGTTTTCATATATTGGTCGATTTTACAAAAATTCTATCACACAGGTAACTAAAGCGATATTTTTGAACGAAATCAAAAGGGTTTTAACATAACCAAATCTCTCCATGGCCGATATTTTGGGAACTTCGTTTTTCTTCGAAAGCACAAATCCATGATTTCCCCACCCCCCACCCCTTCGATGAAAAAGTTTTCACTTAATTTTTTCCTCCCCACACTTTGAGAAATCTCCAAGTCCGCGTGGAAAATTACCGATCAATAATTTTTTAATTTATTTACAAAAACAATTACCGCTTGGACCGGATATGCCCGTAAGTATGTATATGGACGTGATGAATGAATTAGTGATCCATTCAGGGCTTTGGCGTGTACGATTTGCATGCTTTTATGTCATTCACACGACAATTTGCAATTATTCAGCAAAGCGGCATTTTCCGCATAATCCTGTAGATCTTTGTCCCGCCACGTAAAATGAAAAAATATACTCTGTGTTGTTAAGCGGTTGGCACTGACCATTAAAACATGAACGTCCCTTCCTTTAATGGCTTGGATGATGTGCTAGCTGGCCGCCAGGAGGTTGAAAAGCATTGGGAGGCCACGTGCGTCAAGCAGATCAATTGCCAAGCCCAGAGCAAAATTCCGTCGCTTTGAAATGCTTCCTATTGTGACCATGGTTCGAAAGTTCGCATCCCGGAAAGTAATTGCAATTGCCCTGCCGATTCATTGGATATGTCGAAGTCGCTGGACAATTCCGGGCAAAGAAAGTTGTAAGTTTAATTAAACCTTTCAATTGGCATTGGGGTTTGGAACATCCCGCAAAAACCCGTTTCATCATATATAAGACCACGAATACACAGGAACGAGCAAACAAATCGGGTGCGTCAATCTTCAATTGTCAAGTTGCGGTACCCTAATAAACTTGCTGAAGAAGATATAAGACTTTCATTTTTGCGCACCAGCAAAAACTTATATGGATGGCTAGCGGGCTTGATTGATTCGCGAAGGAAGGCCCCGTTTGAATGACACGGGCAAGCGTTCGCGAGGGCGAGAACTTGACGTTGACGACCCTTGCCCCGCGAGAGCCAGCTAGCAACTGAAAATCCATAGAAATGAAAAAAAATAATATAAACATAATAAAAAACAAATATTTCATACCCCATCGAAAACAATTTTTTTGAAGCGAATATGAAAGTGAAAACTCCCAATTTTTGACCAGTATAAATATATTTGAAAATTTTGTTTACATTAATTATATTTTTTTCTTTCATATCAATGATTACTAGAATCTTATTGAACATATATCAAAATAGAAATTGACATGTATTTTTTATGTATATCTAAAACAAAGTGATTTCGTTCGTAATTATTAAAAATGACGTTCCGCTCAATGAATTTCCATTCTAAAAAAAATAAATTCACGCATTAAAGAAATTGTTTTTTAAATTTGATATTAAGCAGAGACATAGTGCGTTACCGACCTGTTTCGGGTTTGCTTTCGTTTCAATGTAATGGGTTGCTCAAGCTTGATATAGTGGTTTATCCTCAAGTCAAGTTATCAAAATGGAGCCCAAACTCCTGAAACCACGCCAAATTCCGCAGCCTAGAGCCCTGAGGCTCATAGGCCAATTTTATCTCATAACTACAGAGTATTCCACGAAATACGAATAGAGAAAAACAAAATTGGAAAGAGAAACAAAAAGAGGTTGAAATAAAGAACGCCGGAGAACTAGAGTTAGAACCCGAATTTGAGTGAAATCAAAGCTAAAGCCAAAGAAAAAGTGCTACAATCAAACAAATTCAAAAAGCGAACCCTGGCAGACAAAGCGAGAGTTAGAGAGCAGGCTAGACCGAAAAAGAAAGCCAGAGTTGAGCTAGAACACAAACGCACGTGCACGTTCGACACAGCGCACACACACTATCACCAACACACACACGCGCAAACTCATGACCTGAACTCATTTGGTTGTCACACGGGAGTCACTGTCTCATATGGGGTGTTCCAGTCCTTTAATTGTTGTTAAAGTTGTTGCTGTTTGCTGTTGTTATTACTAATTGTCTCCGTTCCTCCGTTTGCATCGGTTTTTGCTGCATTGCCTACCCTCCAAGTGCCCGTGGTATCGGTGCCATCGTTGCGGTGGCTTGCCGTTCCTCCGTTTGCATCGGTTTTTGCTGCATTGCCTACCCTCCAAGTGCCTGTGGTATCGGTGCCATCGTTGCGGTGGCTTGCCGCTGCGCCTGCTGCTGTGGCTCGGCTGCTTGTTCGGGATGTTGCTGCTGCCGTTGCTGCTCCTGTTGCGTTGCTGTTGTTGTTGTTGCCGATGGCTCCGACATGACGTAAGCCTGTAAAGTCCGACATGCCATTTCCACGTATTCTACACTCGAAGTGCCTGTGGCATCGGTTCGTCGTAGTGACGGTACTGCTGCTTCTGCTGTTGCTGCGTATGTTGTGTGTTATTTGTGTTGCGTGTATGTGTATTGTGTGGGCAAGCAACTTTCGTGACTTAACGAAAGCGGTCACCACCACAACGAAAATGAAGCATGATATACTATAACCCAAACAAATCAAAATCTCTCGTCAACTTTGAACAGCGAGCCTGAAACTAGCATGCCCCCTAGCACTTACACAACATCAAGATGATGATTGGCAAGTTCTACGAACTAAAACTTGGAAATTCTGATTAGGGATGTAGATGGCCCCCAACACACATGATTGTTGCCCAACCCTGGCACTCTAAAGGTATGACTTGGCCTCAATTTGAGATGCGAGGCCCGAAGCCTCAACAAAATAGGAAATAATGGGTAGCAAAGCCAAGCCCTGAAGTGAAGCAGGGCAGGAGGAACTGAACAAGTTGACTGCTTCGCAAAAGCCCCGAATCTAGGACCTAGGAAAGGATGTAAGGCTCTACACATAAGCAGAAACGTTTACAAACACATGAGAAAACATGCAAAATACTCAAGAATCAGGGCCTCCAGCATGTCCCTCTCTCTCGGTATATGCATGATAATTCTTGCAAAAAGCAGATCAACCAATTAATTCTACAACCGGTCGCTGGTCTCTGTCTCACGGACAGTCTTTTCAAAGATTCGCCGCGTGACCAAACCGGACTGGGTGGTGGACTCCACAATCCTGAACTTCCCAAAAGTTGTGGATTCAATTGTGGAGCATGAACGGTATGAAGGGCTCCCATGCTTGAGGGCTGAACATATCTACATGTTGTGAGAAGCATCAAACAAAAAATCAGGATTTGAAGTTGGCGGGAATGCTGGGTCCAGGATCTTATGTGATACTCTGCAAGAACTGAGCTTCTGACATCTGGCCACCCTGCAGAAACCTCCGATTTGTCGGCAACGGCTCTGCAGAGTCTGCTCGCCTGGCAGGAGTGGTTTCGTGTTTGGAGATTCACGTTGCAAACCCTTACCTGCAGAGCCCAAGGTTCTTCAGTGTTGAAACTGCAACGTCAGGCCTTACAGTAGCGGGTGCGCCTGGCGGGGACAGCGATCCAATCAATCTAATCCCTTCACACTTGGTGCCTCCCTGTGCGCGAAGCAAAGCTGGATGGCCGTGCGTTTTGCGGGCATGGACGGGCAATAACTACGGAAGTGTGCCAGTATTACTTTTTGGCGGACTTGGCACAAGCTGCGATACTGGGCTCTGAAGAAACCTTTGCCTAATGGTCACGTCGTTTGGCGTCTCAGAAACCACGCCACCAAAGGGAAGAAATTGCACAGCAAAACGGAGCTTATGAGATTGAGCACCGACCTGTTCAGTCGAACACATTCAGCACCCACAGCATGAACAGGGAACTGGAGGAGCAGGAATTACCGGATGACAAACTAAAATCGACTAGAAGATCAGGAGAACCACAAAATCTACGCCCTCCCCGATGAACCGTCAACAGTTAACATCAGAAGGACGGTGGAAGGAAGTTTTGCCAGCGGGGACTTGGGTGCTCGGAACCAAAATGGTTTCTGGTCTTTGCACCGAACTCTCTGCCCTTTGCACACTTTCTGCAGACCCACTGCCAACTTGCTCCTGGACCCCAAAACCCCAATCTCAATTCGAACCCTGAGGCAGCCAAGAGCTCGTGGCCTGCTCGACACCACCAACACTTTGCCTCTCGCTGGGCATCGGAGCGCCATGCATGTAACGGAAAAGGTTTTTTGATCTTTTGCATCTAACCCCACTCTCTGCCCGGGATGGACCCCAGCCGAACAAGCTTGTTGCTCTGCTTGGGTGGCTCCGGGCAGTGTCTAGTCTTGCTCAGCTTGCACTCCGATGACACTTCCATGGCACTGTGGCTGCGCAAGAAACATAAGGCTGAACAGGAAATTGCATCTCGAGGTACATGCTCCAGCCAGGGCGCAAAATCTGGTTTCAAAGTTGTGAAGTTGGGCGTGGCCTGCTTCCAGGGTTTCAGCCGACTAGGGTTTCGAAATCGATGCGAGGAAGAACCAGACAGAAAGGCAGTGAAGGTGTAAGAATAAGCCCCACAGCAGGCTAAGGATGAGATCTGCCTAAGCGGTATCGAACTTGGCCCAACATGCGATGCGCATGAGCTGCATGGTTCTACAGAAACGCACATGTGGGAGTAAGGGCGTTGGACCTTGAGATCGAATCCTAAGCCTAGAACTGCAATGCTGCATGCTTGTTTTTCTCCTGTAGAGCCTCCGGACCGAAACCTGCAAAACTCAAAAATGCCCAGCCAACAAGCTATGACTCAAGGGGTGCTCTGAAGGTTGAATTTTCAAGATCCAAGACCGGGCACACCTTCCCACTGAGGCAGCACCCGCAAAGGCCGATCTTCCATAGGATCGACCTGTTTCTTGACGGCTGATACACGGCTTCGCATGTGTAACAGAAACGTCATTGACAAGTTCGGTCGAGGGTCAGATTTCTGAGCTGCGGGTTTCGGGGGCTTGATGTGCTCTTCTCAACTTCTGGGCCTACACCCTGCCGCCAATGCCGAGAAATGACCAGAAGCACAGCTTGGGCATCTTCAGCCCTAGCTCAGAACTCAAGCGTCCGTGTTGGTGCAACCCAACATCCCGGATCCTGCAGTTGCTACCTGTCATTCCACTCGTGCGATGGCGAGAAGGGGGGAACTTCAATTCTTTTCAAGGCAAGCTTGCGAATCTGTTGAACCTCGGAGGAGAAAAGGAAGAATTAGTGGAATCTCTCCGACGCCCAGGCCAATGACGGAATTTGGGGCTTGAGCTTCGTTTGAAGTTTAGAGGTTCAGGGTGTGTCTTTGGGATCACATAATATACGGAAACTCCTGCCAAAAAGATAAACCTCAAGGTTTGCCGGCTAAGGTTCTCCATTGCCCAGATCACCCTTACAAGGCGAGGGCCTCCGTCCCAAGATGCAACACCTTGTGCTGTTAGATTCCGTGTCGCGATTCTGTCTGTATCTCAGCAAAACTTACAAAAAGGTTCCTGCAAGCCAGTGCCCTACCGAAACCCATAATCCTGGGCTTGAGATCTCGACACCCAACACTCGGCCGAAACTTTAATTCGTGTTCGTTTCTGGGAACAAAAGTGGCAACACCAGCCGAGCTTGAGACTGCCGGGGCCCTACGATGGAAACAATGTGTGGATATATGCTGGTGGCTGAGGCAACCGCCGAGCCCTGTTCAGTGCCGTTGATGTGGATCGTCCTGGGCTCCCCGTGTGGGGTCTTCAGATGAAATCTAGTGCAGGAAACCCTAGTCGATGTCCTTTTTAAGACCGAGACAAAATCCCAAACCGCGATTTGGGCTTCCTTTCACAAAAGGCTTTACGTTGGACATTCTTTCGGAGCGCTCAAAACTGCCGTAAGACTCCTTCGAGGGTTGGGGGCTTGCTGTGTAAGGCGTGGCGCACTCACAACAGGACGTTGAGCCCTAGCTGCAAGGATCTGGATGAACGGTGGTCCTTGCAACTTGAATAGTTTCGTCAAGCTGCAATTGAATTGCCCACATGCTTTCCTAGGAGTGCACATAGACCCTTTCCCTCAACTGCTTGGCCCAGTTAGTTTCGTGTAGGTCGACGATATCCTATGATCGCACTGGCTCGCTCGTCGAATTGACACCCTAGATTCGTGCCCCAGAGCAGCAAGAGTTTGCTGGGTCCTGGATTTCTTGTGGCACCGCAGTCTTGGTGCGCGCATGTTAGAGACTCAGGGGTGTAAAAGCTCTGCTATGAGTAAGGTGTGATCCCCCTAGAATTGGGATACTCGCTCAAATTAAACCCAATTCACGCAGCCCTGAGTCAACGACAGACTTCCCTTTTGCTGGGGCACAGGCGATGTTGAGGTTCCTTTTGGAGTCTTCATCGTGATCTGCAGAATGAGCCGTTCAGGGTCAAGGGTCCATGGCTTAAAGTATAAGGTATCTGCAGAATGAGCTGTTGTGGTTTTCTTTTGGGGTTGGGGGTAGATTTAATATGGCATGCAAAGCCTTCGAAGGGTTTTCACCCGGTCCAAGTCACATCAGTGCTTCTTCATATTCTTCCTCTTCCGGCTTTCTTCCCTTGGTCCGGCAATCATCAAACCGGCACCGCCTCCGTGCCCCAAGGATCCAATGGCCACCAAAATCTTGAGGTTTCAGAACCATCAGAATCGTGACATGGGGATGTCGATTTTCTGGCGCCAAAACCACTAAAACCCAATGCAGAAGGCAGGTTGAACTGTAAACACAGTGACCACAAACCGACAATTCCTGAAACTGTGAGACTGCAATGTGACCACACTTCTTGACGCATGACAGCGTGCCAAGGTCCTACAATGTCCTACATCCTAAAGTGGCCTTGAACTGGGGCTACACTTAGGAAGAGCCCGTAGAACCCCCAAATACACCCACTTTGTTCTATGCCCATTTGCCTGCAGTCCATAATCATCCTGGCACCTTGGAACTACGCCCGGGCCTTCAGCTGGCTAGCTTTATGCTCGATGAGCGTGCTTGTGACGCCAACACCTCGAGTTCGACATAGATAGGTCTTGTTGCTGGATCCGGTTGAGGGTTCGAGGCTGATGGCCTTTGGGCAAGGCAAAACCCTGTACATTCCAGGCTGATCTGAAATGCCTGAACACCAAAACCGGACCATCGCAGTAGTGAACGTGTTTCATACGTCAAAATGTCAGAATCCTGACAACATTAAACTTAAGACCAACAAACTCCTGTTCAGTCTTATCTACCGAGATAAACCACACTTCGTACGACTACTGGACCCTTGTCTTCTCTAGGATGCAGGAGGATCCAGCTGAGCCGGGGCACCGTAGTTGAAAGAGCTGGCGAAAGTGCGCATCCTTGGCGGTCCGAGCTCTCTCTCTCTCTCTCTCCCCCAAGCTTGATGTGGCTGCCAAGGGGCAAATGGAGCTCTACGTTTGACGTTCACATTAATTGAAAATCCTGCAGGCACCCGTGCCAGAAGCTTGAAATCGACGAGGTCAGATCCTCCAAAACCAAAACGGACCAAAACTGCAAGTGTAGGCAAGGCTGCTGTTCGAAGCTCAGGTTTCGGCATCTAAGCTTCTGGCATCGGGGTTGCGGCTTCACGGAAAATTGCACAGTTGTCCCTCCATGTGAATTCACGCTTCTTTTGCTGGTGCGCAGTGCTCAAGCTTTCAAGGTCCATAGCGCCGTCGCGTGCAACTCGCTGAGAAACGACCTTTCACGGGCAATTGCTCTTGGTTTTTCCCTTGGCTTACGAAATCAACCAACAGACCACGACCAAAATGACGAAACCTGAATCCCTGCAATCTCAAATGACACATGCTGAAACTGTCTCAAACCAAGGGCCCACTGTGGCATCCAAAACAAAGGAGTTCCGACTAAACCCGGCAAGACGCACGCTTGAAACCTGTTTCTTCCATGAAGTGAAACAGAGACTGACAGTTCCCAAGCAAGTCACACAGCAGATCGTTCTTGTTCGCCCCTTTCGCAAGAACCTGTTGGCACCGGGCTCGGCGGGCGGCAAAGTCGCACAGATCTGACGACAATTGTTTGGCCATGGGCCATGGGTTAAAGATTGAAGCTTCTCACTGAAGGTACCCTCTGCACCCAACAAAGTTTAGCATGCAACAATACCTTTCAAAACTGGAATGGCAACCAGTGGCTTCTCTACAAGCTTAGAGCATCAGGTCTCTCTATCTTCCAGGTTGAAGGACAGGGACTTGGCTGAAGGTCTTTACCGTTCGAAATGTCCGAAGCAATGAAAATTGCAACCCGGATCCCGGAACACACTATCCGCGAACGGCTCTGCTCAAGAACGCTTATGATGATTTTTGTTAACTTGACATACTGCTATTTCGGCTGTTGTCGTTGTCACTGCGGTTACTGCTACTGCTACTGCCACTGCTACTCCCACTGCGACGACAGCGACTACTACTACGGCAAGTCTTAGTTCTCCCGCTGTTCAGAACTATGGTCGTTGCCATCATTATTGCTCTCAAAACAGTTATCACGAGAGCACTGTGGTTTCATTCCCCCACTGCGGCGGCTGCTGCCATTGGCCAAGGCGCGAAATGCCGCAGCGTACGTGAGCATGGTCCTGTCAGAAGTCAGCAGCCAGCTGCACTTGGAGACCCGGCGCTACCCTGCTGATTGCCTTACTGAAGAATCCCGACACACATAACGCACACAGAAGCAGCATTGCTATCGGGCAGAGGGGATGTAAGGGATGGGATGCAGGCGAACGGGGTCCTGCTTCATGCTCAACGACTTGGGGCCGAAAACCCGACCACAGACGGACGCACTAACAGTAATCAGCTTCCGTTCTCACCTGCCTCAACCGAGCGCAAAATGACTACCTGACCTAAGACCTCCCGGCGACCTTCGCCCCTGACGCGCGCCGACGATTTACAATGCTCTCCATCCAAAACGCTTTCCGATCATAGCAGAACTCACACATCCCTATCTTACAGGCTCAAAGCCAACAGCACGTGAAGCTCCTGAAAGCAAAACCAAAACACTCGCCGCCTCGACCCCCCCAACTTCACCCACACGAAATCTCGAACTCTGCCACTTTAACAAAGCCGGATGTCGGCTGCAAGGCGATGTTGGATGCCGACTCAAACCTTGTAGGGTCAGGGTGCATGGCGCGGAGGCATGTGAACTCTGAAGCCGATGTCGGGTCGTTCAAGTCGGGTCTGAAAGACTTTAAACATCGGAGAGGCTTCTACAAGCTGCAGCGATCCGCACATCCAGCTGCTACATATTGCTACATGCTACACTTGTCTTAAATCCTGTTTGCGCCAAACCCTCTCAACAAGCTTAATACAAGCCTGAACAGCAACTTTGAATCCAGCTCCGATCAGCTGTTGCAGGTGAGCTTGGAGGCTGAGGTGCTGACCCATACTAACACTTTGCAGGAGGCTGTGACGGCCCAGCCGGACAGCAGCACTAAACAGCACGGAGAGGAGGAAAACGAGAGGATCACGACAAGACTTTGACACTTCCGAACTCCTGAAGCCATGTTCCGGCGCTGAGGGGCATCGCCAGCGCGAAATTCCAAGAACCGGCCCTCGTGCCGGCGGGTCGGGAATCGCTGGAAGTTGAAAGCTCTTCGGCCAATGAATGCATTAAGACTTCAGGGTCTTGAGGGTAAAAGGATTGCTGTGTAATCAGGATGTGACGGCTTTGAACTGGGGGCTGCTGCTCGAGAGACTTTGCGAAATTTTGACCGACAGAGCGGTGATCGCAGCTTCAATGGATCTTGCAAAGGCTTCGATATGCTTTGGGATTCTCTTGCGCGTGGTCGTGAGATAATATCAAAAGTCCTCCTGCAGTCTTCGTGATATGGGCTTCAGCTGAGTATCCGGAAACAGAAAATGACTCGAGGTCGAAGTGGCTGGGGATGACGGACAAAGACATGGGCAATGCTCGAGTCTTTCGGTTCATGTCAGGCTTGAAATAGATGGTTCGGACTGGGGAGCTTCGGGTGCAGGGCGAAGTTTGGAGCTTACCAGCATGTGCTCCCAAAAGCTGCTCCCGGCTTTTTGACTAAGGCCCGACGTCCTCGAAATCTCGAAATGTCATAACCTGAAGACCCGAGGACCGCGCGTGGTTTAGGCAGGCCCTTCGTGAACTACCGGCCGGCTTACCTATGCTCTGTTACAGAAGCGGTCGTAATCAGAAGCAAGCATGGTGGTAGAAGGGAAGAGCATAACACAAAAGGCCTGGATGTCATCCCTCAGGGACTGTCATTTCTGGAGGTCCCGAAAATCAATGTACATCCCATATACTGCATGCTCCTTCCGCGTGTTGAGGCTGAGGCAGCTACGGAAGAAGGTTGCTTGGTTTGTTCCACAAGATACCGACTCATGTTGGGGGTGAGCATATCGACCGACGCGTGCGAAGTCTGCAGGGGCACACAGCATTGCTCATTTGATGGGCCATTGTCGGACCGGTACAATTCAAAAAGTCACTGGCAACGTACGGTGAGGAATGATTGCTATTGCTGGTACTGAGATTCATTTCATACCTATGATTTCCGTCATCGTAGTCATTCCCTGTCAAGTTTCCCTACTGCCCTGTTTGTATCGTTCGTACTCTGCTGTAGGTCATCAATTGTCTTGGCTGGGAACGGTGACATATGTGCGCTCGTGGACTTCGCATGCGAAAAACGGGGCTGGATAAGGCCTTTGCTGCAACCGATTTACGGATGAACCGCTGAAGTTCAAGCATAAGGTCTACCCAAATAGGCCAAATCACAGCAGCAAGCAGTACTCGGCCCTGAAAGATTTGGTGAACTCCTCTCTTGAAGCCCTACCTTGGCTACTCCTGGGCAGCTCTCTTCTTCTCTTCTCGCCAGGCCTGTCGCAGGCACCAATCATTGCGTTACAGCTCGCGATGTCCACGGGCCTGATTCCCACAGCGCAAGCTCCGAACGACAAAAAAACAGCTGCTTTTAGCTGTCAAGGCTAGTACCGATGAAAGGACTAAAACTATCCGCAAATGATGAATTTTGTAAATCCCAGAAGAAATTCCAAACATCACTGTGCATGAATGACTAAGCAAGCGAGGCATCTAAACCCTGGAGCCAAGAGGCTTATACTAAAACCACTCTAGAAGAAAAGGCAAAAGGTACAGGCAGAGCCACAGACCGCTGGACAACAGCTCGTGAAAGAACGCCAGACCCCGGCGCCAGTGGTTGCCCTCCTCGGGAGCGGTGTCGCTCTCGAAAAATCACAATCACTAAATTCGAAATATTATACATGACACGTCTAAAAATCGTGCAATGACCCTGGGGCCCAACGTCGGGCTTAAGAGCGACATGCGTGAACCGAAATTTACTTTTTGTGATCTTTGGGGCTAAGAGAAGGCACCCTCCTACTTTCGACCCGACCTTCGCGGCAGACGTTTTCCAACGAGTCAGCATCCACCATGCTGTTCAAGACGGATGCCATTTTTCGCGCGAGTCGCCAGGACAACAGTCATGTTGCCTTTTCCTGGTTCTTGTCGGGACTGCGCCCTTTGTTTTGTTGTCGGTGGGGCTCGGAGCTAGAGATGTAGTCCCATGCCCCAAATAAGTCATTCCACCCTCCACCCCGCCGAAGACAAGAAGAACACGACTTCGGTCTAAACTCTAGAGGAGTGAGTTTCTGGAATGCCGGGACAGTCATGCATCAACCTGATGAAGGAAACATAAGGTTTTAGGGTTTTGGGATGGAGGGTTTAGGATTTTCGGGATTGAGGTTGCGGGTTTCGAGGCTTGGGGCTTGAGGACCCTAAACCCAAAAAACCCTAAACCCTAAGCCGAAGCCCCCTAAACCCTAAACCTCAAAACCCCTAAACCCAAAACCGAAGCCCCCTGAACCCTAAACCCTAAAAAACCTGAAGCCGCCCTAAACCCTAAGCCCGAAAACTGTAAACCCTAAGCCAAAACACCCTAAGCCCTAAAAAACCCTAAACCCCCCTAAACCCTAAGCCCTGAGGAAAAGCCCTAAACCCTAAGCTGAAACCCTAAGCCGAAACCCTAACCCTAAAATACCTCTTAAACTCTAAACCCTAAAAAACCCTAAGCCCTAAACCCTAAAACCCTAAGCCCAGCAAATCTTAAACCCTAACCCGTAAACCCTAAGCCCTAAAACCCCTAAACCTTAAGCCGAAGGGCTTAAACCCTAAACCAAATCCTAAAAAAAGCATACCTAAGCCCTAAACCCTAACCCGTAAACCCTAAGCCCTAAAACCCCTAAACCTTAATCCGAAGCCCCCTAAACCCTAAACCAAGCCCAAAAAACCCTAAGCCCTAAACCCTAAAACCTTTTGCCCTGAGCAAACCCTAAACCCTAACACCGAAACCCTAAAGTCTAATCCTTAAATTAAACCCAAAAAACCCCTAACCCCTAAACCCTAAATCCCTTCCCCCCGAGCAAACCCTAACCCCTAAACCCTAAAGCCTAAACCCTGAGCCGAAGCCCCCTTGGGGCCGAAACCCCAAGCCTAAACCCTTGACCCTAAGCTGGAAACCTAAACCTTAAACCCTAAATCCTAAGCTGAAACCTAAACCTTAAACCCTAAATCCTAAGCTGAAACCCTAAACCGTAAACCCTAAACCCTGAACCCTAACCCCTGAAGGGATCGCACGTTTCTCTGTCTGTCAAATTTCTTTTTCTCGCTAACGTGCGGGCCTGAAACATTACCAATACTCTTCCCCAGGGATCCTTCACCCACTCTGTCTCCCGACCTCTCTCCTGTCAATGTATTTCTCAATTGGCCTCTTTTTTCTCCAGTTCCAGTCTTGGTCAAATTCTCAAATCTCTTTCGAGACGTTTGGTGCATTTTCGCAAATTGTCTCAAACTCTCTGCATTCTCATTCGAAAGAACAAGATTCCCTACGATAAACTTCTTGGGGAACATACTGCAGCCCCCCTGTGGTGCGGCGCATGCCGCATGAACAGTCAGGCGGAGCCAACAGGTAACACGAGAGTTGTACGGTCGCGGATGAATTTTGTAAGGCTTGGTTTGCAAGCCACCGAAGCCGAGGAAACGGCTAAGTTACAAGCGTACAAGCCTAGAATTTAGATCGATTCCTCAACAGCGCGTCGCCTGGATGAAAGCAGAAACCTCAAACTCAACCTGCAACTGGTCGGCTTCTCGGATGATGCAAGCGAGCAACGCCACAGGCACTGATGGCCGCATTGTAGAGTTTTTCCTAAAGGCGAAAGTCAAAGGTGCCCTAGGGTGCACTGATAGGAAGCAGTCGCAAAACCGTTGCTCTCATTAGTCCCTGGGCTAGGCGTGGGTGCGAATGCGAATGAAGTCTTGAATCGCTAGGAGGTTGAAGTTTGGCGTTGAAGTCTTCGGGCATCCTTTTTTACTTCTAGGCTGCATGGTTCATCTTCGACCGGAACCTTTAAGTGTCCTAAACCCGAAAGATCGACAAGGGATCGGACTCCAAGCTTCGGTTTTGGGGCGCCTGTAGGGCGTTTTTTTGAAGCCGCTTTTCTACTTGCAGAAAGTACCGCTCGAAGAACTCGTAGTTGGAGGAGGCTGTTAGTCGAGGACGGCTCACACCAGGGCACCCCACACTAAGAAAGCACCCAGAAGAGGTGCCCGAAAGTTTAGAGGTTAGGGCTCGTAACCCGAGCTTGACGCAAGGGACTCCAGGCCGGTGACGGGTACATTTGTCGGAGCACTGAGGTCCAAGGCGGACTGTATGCAGGAACATCCCGATCGAGTGGGAAGCAACCGTAGTCTTGACTTAAGCAGCAAAAAACAAGCCCACATCAAGCCACGTGTAGCATCGGAAAACCCAAGCAACACCCTATAAAGTGATAGAAAGTCCTATCAAACCTGACTAACCTCCAGAAAGCCTGCTGCTTGCGTGAAGCATCATCTGCCACACAAAGGCCCACTGCCTCCTCAGCTAGTGCCACGGCCTTGAGTGGGAGCACGTGTCATTCAAGGTTTGGGTCTCACACCGCTCGATGCCACTTACTCAGCGGTACAATTTTAAAGCTTCTGAGGTCGTTCGGCATGGGAATCATTCTGATACTTTTGTAAGCAAGAAAGAATGAGACTAACACAATTCGTAATAACCAATGTAATAATAGTATGGATAAGTAACAACAATACCAATACTGCTAGCCATCAGAAGAACACTAGTACTGGCACTCATTGCCTTCTACTTTCTGAAGTCAAGAAACAACGGAGTGTGGGAAGACATCGGCCAAAAGCTGCTGTCAAATAGTGGGGATCTCTCTAATACACTCTAACATTCCCGAAGGATCCCATGTACCCTTCCTTGAAGCACCCGCCCTTTAGGATCACAGCATACAGTGTTATTGGTTAACTTACTTGAGCACGAGTATGCTGTTTCCGAGGAAATATCTAAGCCCGAATTTTAACCCGTACCAGCAGCTAATGCAACCTGTCCTCTCTATCGATGTCGACGATTTCGCAACTGCAACTGTTCCCTTACACCGCACAGCACTTCATTTCCAACTTGATTTCGCTCGCTGTCCCTGATCCACAACGTCAACCATAGGTCAAACATAACATACTATCCACTCGATTATCTTCTCTCGTGCAAGATCATTGTTGTGACTGTAAACACCTCTGTGACATCGCAAACCCCGTTGAAACGGAACCAATGAAGCAAAGTCGCCTTCTGCCACTGCGTGCACTGTGTGCAGGCACTAAGTAGTGTGGTGTAGGTCAGCACATCCACCTCCAGACCTTTCTCGATCTTCGGTCTAGGATTCGGGTAAGGGCTCGGATCGTCAACACCGAGCCGATAAAGGTTGTCCTAAACGTACAGCCCGTCTCAAATTGCCCAGTCGCGGAGCCAGCCCCTCCAAACAAAGCCCAGGGGCTTTGGTCCCTCAGCTCCTCGAAAAGCAAGACTGTCTGCTCCCATTGACTGCACAGCTCCTTGGCTAGCGCTTCAGTCAGAACACACGGGAGAGGCACAGTAAAACTCTCTAACTGCTTGTGTTATGCTCGGAACATGCCATATGCCATGCCTTGCGCCAGGCTGGTGCATCGACATATTTTCAGCTAAACCCTTGATGCCACAAAATACGCAGTTAATGCCACCAATAGCATCAAGAAGAACCCATGCCATAAGCCATATCCCGGTCTTGAGCCTCCTAGGCATACTTCGTCTGATCCTGCGACTGATGGTGGCAACGCCTTTGCTACAGCGGTTTCTTCCCAGCAGGCCGGACGAAGTCTTGGCGAAGCGTATTTCCGCTGAAAGCCTTTTATGAGAAGCTCCGTGAATCGGCTTTCCACGACTCGTCCGTGCAAAACCCAGTGCTCTCATTTGTTGAAGGTGTTCCACGAAGCGAACCAGCCAGACCACCCTGAGCCTTGAACCTAGTGGGTCGGTGCAGTCTGCGAAGTGTCTCAC
The DNA here is from genome assembly GCA_003297005.1 of Symbiodinium sp. clade A Y106. Classification (NCBI taxonomy): domain Eukaryota; class Dinophyceae; order Suessiales; family Symbiodiniaceae; genus Symbiodinium; species Symbiodinium sp. clade A. The sequence goes on from BGNK01000936.1 coordinate 138,219, forward strand.
CTCAACCAACCTCGAACCAATAACCTCGCCTGGCTTGTCCGAGTTGTGGGCGCCAACACCATACACGAAACCTTCCTTCCAGGCTTCTCAAGCTTTGTAAGTCTCGCAGTTTCCGTCCGCCCCCCATGCCCCAGTCCCACATATATCCAACCAAAAGAGAAGCTTGGTGCTTGGGGTTGTCAGGATCAGTTGGAGGGTGGAAGGGCCGGGTTTAGGGTTTAGGGTCAGGGGGGGTTCCAGACCACCTTTCAAGGATCATGGGACTTCGCAAGTGCATGCATAACTGTTGGTTTGCGCTTCATGTGCTGAGACTTATGATCTGAGTTTGTAGGGTTCGTAGCTTTTTTTTCTAGCGCGCTGGCTGAGGCTTTCACAGTGCGCAGGTTTGGAGTTTGCTGGGTTTCATGCACCTTGGAGCCCGTGTTGCTGGGATTTCAGTATCTGAGGGTAGCAGGTATCCTGCAAACCAAGCATCACACAAGCTGATCACCTCATTGTACACAATGACCTTAGCCGCACAGAACCGGTGAGAGCCAGATTCTGATGCCGAGGTGGCGAAATGGAAGGATGCGTTTTTGAGAGAAGTCGGAAGGTCCGCAGTTGTAGTTGGGGTCTAAATCGAGGGCGACGCATGGAGCGGAAGTGAGAGGCCGGGGGGTTTCGGGTTTCTTTCCGTTTACGGCTTTAGGGGGGCCTTGGAGTGATTTCCCGGGTCAGTATTGCGGAGATCGTCACCGCAAGAAGGGTTGGGTTGTCTCAAACGTCTACAAGCCGGAATCATGTCGCTGATCTCCTCTCTCTCTCTCTCTCAGTCGCGCAGAGCGAGTCCACAAGTGAGACCACTCGTCAGCAGCCCTGGTAATGGGACTAACGTGTGGGGAAAACATAAAAGTCGGCGGAAGCATACAGCAT
>BGNK01000936.1:139795-185601 GCA_003297005.1 Symbiodinium sp. clade A Y106
TCCTTCCAGTCTTATTGATAATCGTTGGGACAATCATGATGGCAATGTCTCAGAAAGCTGGTGCCATGGCGGCACAAGTACGAAAAGGGACGATCCACGCTGTCTTGTGCCAGAACCTTCGCTGATCTCCTGACAGGCACAAGAGCTGCGTGCAGATGCGGCTGACGGCAAGACTGCCCCAACCCGATCTCCGGAACGATAGGCCCAAAACCTTAAGCAATGAATACTCGGACCTGAAACCTTATACACTTTCTGCCTACGCAAGCCGCAGACCAAGCAGCGTTCGCCCGCAAGCTCGTTTGCTGCAGCAGCCGAAGCAAACCCAAACCCAGTTGCCACTGCCTCGGTCGGGAAACGTTTGGGGGGAGTTGACAAGAAAGTCTGCCTAGCAGTGCTTATGGCTTGTAGCGGCTAGCAGCTAACCTTGGACTCACAGGTTTGTAGTCACGATATTTCTGATTATCTGTCACCACGTACTTTCTCGGGTCTATTTCAACAATTCAGAAGTTGTTCTTGCCACGATTACCACCTTTGACCGGGACACAGCGGAGACGAAAGTGTTGTGCAGTATACCTTCTGTAATGGCTTGACGAGGAGTTTCACGAGAACTCAATGAGGGATTCATACGTTTTGGGAAATTGTCAGAGCAAGGCTCGGCCAGGTTCGGTTCAGCAAAAGCCACCCCTTGGGTATCTGTCTGTCAGTTCTTCGCTTAGCGCTACCATCCTGCTCTAGATACTACAATTCCGGATTGATCTAGTTGTTACAGTGTATTGGCCCGGTGCAGACAAATACCAACAGTTACCAGTACCAGCATGACGAGACCCCGCTTATGTAGCAGTCTTACATTCACCACATAAACCGTAGGACCGAAAGACCACCTCGGCATCTCAAAACCTTGCATGCTATCATGTTGAAGTTCCAAACACTCTCGAAGCCTCGAAGCTTGAACAGCAACTCTGAGTTTCGGGCAGGCCCCGCATGCAGGCCTGAATGGCGGCTCCCATGGAGACGACCTTGACCATGCAAGAGCACTTCTGCACATGGACTTTAGGGTTCAGAAATTGGCTTCAGAGTGTGGGTTATGTGCACACGTGTTCATGCAAAGAGGCTTCCGTCAGTAGATCTTCTGGGGCAAACTCTGCGACTCTAATGCCTCGGGTTTTAGGCTCAGGGTTTTAGGGGTGTAGTTGAAAGTTTAAGCTTCTGAGTTATTCGGCTTGAGGGGTTACAGCTCGGGTGTTCAATTTTCAAATGCTCGGATTTTGCCTGCTGCACTCCGCGGAATACCTAGGCTGCCCAGACCCTGCTCTAACTATTCAGGCTTCATAGTGAACCCTTCCGAAGCCTGCCATTCGTAAACCCGAATGCTGCCAGACCCAGGCGTGTAGCACTATAGACTCTCAGCCCTAAGCCTAAACCCCAAGCCTCTTCACCCCTGTCAGGGCCCCCGACGTTGCTCTCGCCACGGTGGTAGAGCTCCGCAAATCGGCCCAGGGCCTCGAACTCCAATACAGTGGTCTTGATAATTAGGATACCGTTTTGGAAGATATTTTGGTAGAATAGAGGAATGTGAAGGACGTGTACCGGTAAGAAGTCTATGTATGATGTCAAGTCTTCCAGGTGAATGCTGTAGGTGTCGATTCTTCGTGCAGAACCGGGAAATGCAAAAGAATCACGGGCTGCTGTTGGAGAACATGCATCTTCAGGTCACGCGTGTGCAGAGATGTAGTGACAGTCGCCTGGGAAAAGTAGAATCCAGTATGAACCATGAAGAATGCAATCCTAAACCAACTGCTAGGTGGCCTTTTCCACAGCTCACCCGACATGGCCTCTTGCCAGAGTGTTGCAGCGGAGAGAACGCTGATGGCTGCACCTGACTCGTTGAATGTGAGGGTTGTATTTTGACATATCGCCGATTAAGGTGCTCATCAACCCATGTGTGACAGACCTGCAAGTTTTCATGACCCTTCAAGTCGGCAGGGGCCCCTGGCAAACCAACGCGCAAATTGCCCAAGGCTTAAATCCAAGAGACCTCGCACTGTCATAATGAGAAGTCGACGCCCGGCAGTAAACAGTCAGTTCAGCATTATGTTTGCTTGCCGTTTAGTGACTCGCGAAGCCCGAAACACGACCGACAAGCGTCACAGTCTAAACTCCTTTCCGTGAGCCGAAAACGCCACGAACAACGGCCCTTACGCCGAACCCCTGCAGCCTAAACCCAGAATGAAGGGCTGTGACACCCACGCGCCTGTGGTGAAGCATGTCGGAACTATAGAACGAGGCTTCGAGCTTAAAGTTTGGGGGAATCAGACGAAGTTCGGTGCTTCCGGCTTTGCTAGGGTGCGGGCAGAAATCCTACCCCAACCTCCCAGTACTTACCAAGGTACACAGATGAAGGCAGCGTAGTGTTGGGGCCTTAATCGGCTATAATTCATGTGTGTTTAGGATACAAGCCTCAATTGGGCATTTACGACCCTACGTCGCCCCAGTAAAGGAAGGCCGAGGTGCTGTAGGTGACGACATCCTCCTGAAGCAAGGCCTCTCTGAGCTGTTGCCTCGGTTGCAGCGCTCCCGAACCGTTCTTGATGGTAAGCCTGCGTTAAGCTTTTCCATTTGATCTACGTTGTGAACTACGACTCCTGTATCACTCGACGATGACTGTTGAAACGAAAAAGTCTGCACGACGCTTCCTACTCTTAGGCTTGAGAGTTGTGGAAGTGTAGTCTAGTAAGCCCATGCAGGATCGTTAATGTCCACATCTACTGGTAGTCTTCCCTGAATAACTCGCAAGGGCGATAGGGCACTGCTGGAAACCCCTCTGGCCCTGACGTCAAAAGGTGATTTTGCACCCCAGGTGTATTCTGGGACTGCTTGCGTCACATGAAGATTAGAAGTGGTCTGGGGAAGAGTATTCATGTCAATGTTCAATCAAGTTTCAGGTTGACCATTGAATTGCTTTCCCTCAGTCAGTGTCCAAAGGTTTTGGGGCGGGTGGATTCCGACTAGTTGGTGCGGCACGGTCACGAAGCACGAATCGGAAACTCTAGTAGCACAGCCTTCTCCACACTTTGAGGGTGAAGCCTCCTTTCTCTCATCCTTGGGCGGCTGGTGGGCAGCCTTTGCTGTTGCGCCTTTACTCTTGCCTTGCTCTTGTCGCCAGCTTTGACGGCAATACTTTGCGTGAAAGCTGCAGTCCATGTTCTGCTTCGTTCTCCTCGGCTGGATGCGCCGCTGTTTGCTCAGCCTTCTTGTACTTGATCTAAATTTCGGCCAAGTCGACCTCACTTCCTTTATCATCAAGTACTCCGGTCTGCTGACTGTATACGCCTGCCAACATCAAGCTGCGAAGAAACAGTCGTGCTGGAAACCGATTCGCCTCTACAATGTCTCGGAAGTCTTTCTCCGCCTTCTCCTGCCCAACCCCAGACGGCAAGGAACAAGGGGAAGGTTCCAACAGCGATACTTGTTATTGCGATTCTTGCCTGGCTGGCACCTCAGTGCGGCCTGCAAAAGCCAGTACACTTCGAGTGAAATCAGCTCAACCCTTACGGTACATGTGGCTCATGTGGGCCGCAAGCTCCCTGAATGGAGACGTAGCGTAGCCTGGCTGAGCCGCTCATGCCCTGAACACCTTTCTTGGGCTATAATCACGTTGCACGTGGATTTTTTTTGATCCTTCCTCTCGGGCAGCCTCAGTTGCCTCCAAAAACCCTGTAGAGGGGTCTGCTTTCAAGCATGAACAATACAATTCTCTCTGTCTCCTGCTAACTTTATCTCACGTTAATCCGGTCTGATATGGGGTGTTAAACCTTGGCATGTGGCGGGTGAGATAAACTCGGAACGTAGGTTTCCAGCATTTCCAGGCAGTTGTGGCCGAGCCTCAAGCTTCGAACCCGAAAACTCAAAGCTTCTTAGCCATGTTGCAGCATGCTGACAGCTTGCTGCCATTGGCCGCCCTTCTCCAGAGCCTCAGGAAACAGCACTTTACGAAGCAAGCTCACACTTTGTGTGGCTGCATCAACGGGCCCACTTATAACCGCCTAAGCCTCCTCCCAGTAGAACTCTCGGTTTGAGAATACCTTGATTAATTAGTTTCTGGAAGCTGAGGGAATGCGGCAGAACGACGGTGGAACTTTTGCCTCCGCTTGTTGATGATCTGCGGCATTACATCCGGACCCGTGATTTGAGGCCCCTTCATGTTGGGATCTGCAAAAATCAGAATGAACAATTAGATTCCGAAGTATGCGTTTCCTCGAATCTCCCTCAAAGGAGCTCTTGTACAGAAAAGGTCGCATGCCAAAAAAACAGCAACACTTACATACTTACATGAAATGCAACAGCAAGCAACTTCCAAGCATCACGTCATCTTTTGATGTGTAACGGTATATAACAGCCGAGCTTCGGTGATGCAGGAGTTGTAAGTGATGAGATCGGCCCGCAGGCCACGAGCAGCAATTTCCTTGCAGCAGAGGAGACTTCGAATGTGGGCTACAACAATACTCCTTGTGGGAAGTCTGTCTCTCGCTCTCCCTCTCTCTGCTTCTCTCCGCGCCTCTCTTTGTGTATGGGTACATGCACTCATATGAAGAAGATCGTGCGCACGCACACGTGCATGCAGACAGACACACACAGGGAGAGGGTGATGGGATGTTTCAGAAACCATGTACAACGCATGAAGCGCATTTTCGGAAAACACGCACAAATTTCCTGAAAAATCCGGGTGGTATTTCTGAAGTCTTTCAGGTTCTTTGTGGCATATAAAACGCCGAAATTCGTTAGCATGGGCCCTAAACCCTAAAACCCATGCATTTATACCAAGCCTGGAAAAGCATGTGACCCTAAACCCTGAAAACCCTAGGCCCTAAACCCTCAACCCCATGCATTTAACGCAAGCCTGGAAATCCAAATGTACGCCTTCTCCTTTATGGTGCTATGGTGCAGCATAATTTCTGAAATGTCTGCGTGAAGAATCTGCGCTGTATTTGTCGTGACAATCCCGCATGTTGTCCGCAAAGGGCAGCGCTCCGCACATACATGCGAACGTGCGTTCGTGCGTGCGTGCGTGCGTGCGTACATGCATGCATGCATGCATGCATGCATGTACCCGTTCACATCCCTGGAGACACATATCGCTTTTGATTAGTAGGTTCAAGTACCGTTGTTCCTGAATACGAAGTTCAATGCTTATCCTGGCTGGGCTGCGCACACAATGACTTCTTCTGCCGAAACCCCACGGCTTCATTGCTCCGGTAGAAGCCAGACATGCTAAATACAACTTCCCCAGGGCACGATTTGGAAGCCTGCCCGGGGCTCTGAACACCCCTCCTTCTCGAAACATGCCTCGTTGGCCTCTGCCCTCATCAATGACGCGGATCGCAACCTCGTTGGAGTGTGTGAAGTAATATCGGGACTGGTGTCTTGAGTCTGTAGGCGGACCCGGGCAACACCCACCCATTGACCTCCGAGCTTCAACCAGAAGAGCGACTGCCTCCTGCCAGAGCCCTGACTGCTTGCAGCCAGAAATCGCCTTCTTGGCTGGGCTTGGGCTTTCCGGAGCCGTATGTGACCCCCCAAATTCTCAAACTGCAATAGGGGTTCAGGATCGTAGGGGGTGCGAGGGTTTAGCAAGTAAACAGGCTGTAATGCTTGGGCTACTTCGGAGTCTGTTCCAAAGCTGTAGATAAACACACTACGAGAAGGATATGACGCAAGGCAAAAGTTTGATTAAGGACTCGACTACTGTTTAGTGGCTTTGGTGAAGGTTCTTCCTATACAGCAAGTGTCAAGGCTCGTATGCTTCGAAATCTGAGATTTATCGGTGCGGCATCTATCACCCATGAACTTTCTCACTGGCATGTTGCTTGAATAACTTGGACGTCCTCAAACGAAGGCAAGCTTCGACGGTCACACTCTCGCCGATCCCGGAATTCAGGCATTAAGGCCGAAATCTGACAGTCAATGGCTAGCCAAGCTTCGAGCGCACCCTCAAGTTTTAGCCAGGCTGCAGCATTGTAAGAAACAAGGTTGGGATGCAGCTTCACATCCTTGAGCTCCTGGATCATGCCTGCATCACACGTGCTCAGCCAAGGCATCGTTGAACCCAGTTAAACTTAAAATCACCCCAACTTTGAGTCTTCATCGGTGCGAAAGTTGGAGTTTTGCCGGGATATGCCGAACAGGCGAGCGAGACGACGTTGTAGCTTGAAGTCATTCTGGATGGATAGGTTCGGTCAGGTGTCCTCAACCGTCCTCCCACTTGCAGCATGCATGACAACATGTCCCCTCTTTGCTTACCCGAAGCACCGAAGAGCTGAAACCAAGTGCGATGAGAATGCAAAAATCATCCAAAGCTCTGAAGCTAAGGGCTCAACCCCGAGTCCTAGACGCTTGACCTTCCTGCCATCCGAGCTACCCAGGGAATGCACCCATGCATCGCCCCGCTCGCCTGGGCAGTGCGGCACGTGATGCCCCTGGGCCCCTCAGTCCCCTTGCTCGCACCACAACGCTACAGCTGCAGAAAGCCCTGGAATAGTGATCTGGTCTCGGCGTTCGGTTCAGAGTTTCGTGACTCGCTTTCCAAGTTTCTAGATACTTGGGTGTCCCAGCTGGTCTGTCAAGGCGCGGTTCGGTGTGTCGGGGGATTTTTGGCATTTTGTCGTGTCCCAAGCGGGGTTGCATTGGCCCCGTCTGTGGAAGTGCGCAATGGCAGCGCAGACTTCGCTTAATTAGTCGGGGACCCTCTTGGTGCATTGTTGGGTGTAGCCGTGCAGCGGAAAGCTTTGTCGCTTGTGGACCACATTCTATTGGCTTGCATGTGTCTGGCAGAATTAGGGCGTACATGCTGTGGTCACTGCGTGCGTTGTTGAGAGCAAGGACGCTCTGTAAGCACCAACCGCCAAGCTCCAAGAATGTCAAACCACAAACTGGGTTTGCCTTAACCCTTTACCGAAGTACCAACAGGAGCCCCTCTATAGATCATATTCTACCAAAGCGAAAAGACTTGTAACAACATCCTTGTCGTGCCCACAACCTCAAACCGCACTGCCGGCGGAGCGGTCGAATTCGAGGTCTAGACCCTCCGGCACGAGCAAGAAGACCCGAGAAAGCCCAATACTAGAAAGGAAGATTCCTTATAGTGGCCTCAATGATCATAATAGGGTTCTGGGTCCGCTCAAGTATACTTATATGGACCCTAAAAAGGCATACTATTTATTCCCACTTCTATATTCAATCCTTTGCAGTGTAAGAGATCTTTGGACTGCCTAGGAGTTCGCTTCCGAGCCACAAGCACTGATGGCAGAGTTGTACGTAATCATGTCGAGATGAAAGTGCTCATCCTTCCTTGGCGACTAGTGATACTAAGGGCCTGGCAGGGTTTAGGGTGTAAGGGTGGTATGAGTCTTAATTCAGTGCCAGTCCAAGAGTTGTTCAACGGATGAGGGTACCATGGTTAGGATTTAGGAGTGCTTCGAAAAGAAAAGAAACACGCACCGACTTTGCCAAACCCATACTTCCTGAACCCCTCCCAAGTCCAGGCCCCAATAAAAGACATCGAAGCAAGGCAAGGAAGCATAGGGAAGCTCTCTGTGCGGAACGCGCGGTCATAAGCATCGACGACCGTCTTGAACCAATCGTATGTGTGTGTGTATATGTATATATATATATATACACATGCTTATACATAGACACACGCACACACACACACACACTCACTCTCTGCACACACCGCACACACCGCACCCACCGCACACAAGCACAGAAGCACACACACATAAACACTCACTGAGCCCGACATCCAAAGGTTCCCCCGTCCGAATTCATCCTAACTTCTCAATGTCAAAAGCGCCACAACCCGAACCGAGCCCACCCAAGCTCCCAAAGCTCAACATCCAAACCATCATGAGCCCTCTTGATACTCAGCCTCGAAAACCGGACTAACATCCCCAAATGTGAAAACCTGGGCCCTAAACCTTGGCAGCCCGACGTCCGAAATCTGAAGAGCTTCTCGCCGATCTGCACCCTAAACCCGAAAACCCCTTTACCCGAGTTCATGCGTTCGAAACTTTGGAGCACAGAATCTCCAAAAACTCATGTCACCCGACGGAAAGCCAAAGCCCGACCCTAAAGAGTAAAAGACCTGAAACCTTGAACTGCAATAGCAGTCGTACTTGACACAATGATTAATTTCCGCTGACTGCTCGACTTGTTACACGAATTGCTTTTCTAGGTTTTTCTTGTGATGGTATTTCCGAACTGAGTTCTCACTCTTCTTCATGCTGGAAATGTCTTCATGCCTATTCTTGTCCTTGCTGCCACGATGACCATCATGACGACCAGAATTGCGATGCTGCCGCTGCTGGTGGCGATGACAATGGTGAAGTCGATGATGTTGATGTTGTTGTTGTTGTGATGACGCTGCTGCCGCTGCTGTTGATGTTGATGCTGATACTGATGCTGATGCTGATGCTGATGCGGATGCCGATGCCGATGCCGAGGCTGATGCTGGTGATGGTGGTTAGAACAACTGCCAAGGGTGTTGTTTTTTTGGGACATTAACCTGACCCATGTTCTTGCTACCATTCCTTGTGCGTACATCAGAACTTCACTGTGGTCACGTTTATGATTCCGCTTTCAATTGCCGCCATCATCATTAGCATTGGTATTGTCGTAATGAGTCCAAGACACAGCACTTGCATCCTGCGCTTGCGAAGAACTCTTGGGTGCAGGCTTTTGGGGCTGTGAGTGTGCAGGCTGTTGCTGGTGGGGCTGTGTGGAGCTTCATCTTGAGATAAGACATTTTCAGGTTTGGCTTGAGATGCTTGGGCTCGACCACTTCAGGATTTCAGATCCCAAGGCTCTGTGCCAATGCCAAGAATGCCCATGCTGAGCTGTTCCAGCCCCACCAACCCCTTGAGGCTTACAATCCGCAAAAACCGACATCAAACCCCACCTGGCCCCGAATGTCAATCCCCCAATCGCTGGCCTTATCTCCGAGTTCGCCTTGCAAGGTCAAGGTTTCCTGGCCTATGCGTTCGGGGTCCCTGCCGAAGCACCCTCAAACTTAAATCCATCATCCCCTAAACCCTGCTTGAAAGATCATGGAACCTAAATCGGTCTGAGGATCCTGGTGATTGACACCGCTATTTTGAAGTCCAGTGAGCAACTCAGCAAACTTCGAATGTGAAGCAAGGCACAAGTGCAGTGCCCTCTCCCAGGCCGCAGCGCGCCCACAAGCCGTGATCACAGAACCTTGCTCGCGAACCCGAGAACCCAAAGCTTGAGCTTAACACCTAAACCTTCAAGCCTCAACGCTGGATCCTAAGCCCAGAAGCCTGAAACCGAGACGAAAGAGTGCCGGGTGTTGGAACTTTTTGGCGCGGCTTGGCGCAGCAGTTGCAATTGATACAGCTTTCCGCTCCCGTGCTTACTGTACTTGGGCGGTCAGGGTACTGTTGACTACAAGGAGTAGCAGGCGCGAATGCTCCAAAACCGAAAAGGAGTTGGTCGGTGCAAAAGCCAAATGCCAAAGCCTGAAAGGAGGAAGGTGAACCCAAAACCCTTAGGAAACCCTAAGAGAAGAAGGTGGTGCGAAAACTCAAAACCCGACAATGAGTGTGTGGTGCGAAAACGCGCTGAAGCGCCGAGCCTAACCCATAGAAGCTGAAACGACATGCCTAAACTTAAACACTAAGCCCAACTGCCCAAACGTTTCCAAAAACTCAGGCCAGAACCCTCCAAAGTACACTGTTGGGATCCTGTCACCGCTAGCCCACTTCTCGAGGCTACATCCCCAGCCCTAACTAAAGTCTCCAGCTACTGCTGGAAAAGCTCAGCAGCTGTAGGCGATAAGGCTGGCTTCCAGCTGCCTGCCATGGGCTTCGACAAGCCCGAAATCTAAACCGTGAAACCTAAACCGCCAAAGACCGCCCCTCCCAAGGGCTCGGATCTACAGTTTGGGCTTGTAAGGTTTACAGCAGATGGCTGTTTGGGTTCGAGTCTGTGGGAACCAAGCCGCTTAACTTTTGGGTTGGCTTGTTGTTGGGATTCGCCCACTCTAGAGTCCAAAGAATACGGCTGGAGACAATAGGAAAAGTGCATGACACCAGCCAGAACCGATTGCTACAAGAAGTACCTTCTTCCTCCTCCTCACCATACTGACCTTCATCAACATCATCATCATCATCATTGTCCACGTCAATATTACTTCAAACTGCCTGTGCTGCAGCTGGCCGAGCAGATCCAAGCCGTGTTCCCACGGACAGGAGTTGATCACCTGCCGGGCTAATTCGCGGTGGGGAAGGCTCTGCTGAGATCATGTAGCAAATCAGGTCACTCTCCGGCTTCAGAACTTTCAGAACTTCCGACTTTTAGGCTGGATTCAGGCTTCGTAGGTACCGTGCCTGGGACCAGATCCAGTTACGGCATTGTATTCGGAGGAGGTTGGTCCAAAATGTAACCGGCATTTCTCTCGGTGTCACGTCTCAACTTCTAAACATCTCATCAGTCAGTTTCACCCATCAGATAAAGGATGACGGGATCATCTCCTCGTCCAGGCTTCAAATAAGCTGCTACATAAAACCTGCAGGCCTGAGCTTGGGTGTTTTTGGTTCAAGCCTCGAGAGTTTGGGGATTCTGGCGCAGGGCTTCAGTTTATTGGGGTTCAGGTGTGTAGGTTTTGGGCTTGCAAAGATATCTGTCGGCCTTTGCTTGCGTCGTTTGCAACAGGTTTAGGGTTGAGGGCTGGGGGTGTAGGGTGTCGGGCGTAAAGGTCTACGATTCTACAGCCCCATATCTCACTGTAGGATGCAAGATGACACTGCAGATGCTGCTGTTAGAAAAAGAAACATTAAAGCATAGGGCCATAGGGTTACAAAAGCGGCGTAACACGAGAATCAAAAGACATTCGGCTTCAGAATCCCGGACCGCAACAGTTTCAGACACAGCTTACTTCTGTCGCCCCAAGCTAGCCGACTCTGCATGCTGCAGTTCCCAGAGCAGATACCTGCAAAGCCTGCAACCCAAATCAAGTCAGTGTTCAGTGGTTTCGCTTGGAGCTGACAAGATATTTGTGTAGCAGTAGCACTATTCTGCTCAAAAGACCCCTACTCAGTGGCACTTAGCGGGAACTTGGCAGAATACTCTCAAGCCAACGACTCTCCAACATGGGCCAAAATGGCAAAAGGCTTCCCGGCAACCAACCAAAAACACGGGTGCCCTAGCTAGCAGTCAGACTGAAAAGGAAGCCGCAATACGAAGTCAAGCTGCTACTGGCGGCTTCTACTACTGAGGATCTAGGGAATCTAGGGGGATAAAAGCTCTGCCAGGCCGAGTCACGGAGTTGTAGGTGATAGGATCCTGGGCCAATCCGGCTTTCTCTAAGGAGCAGAGCTTACGTGAACAACAACCTCCGAGCAAGGTGGAATCCTGACAAGACAGAGTAGGGCTTGTCCCGGGGAACTCTGATGCTGCTACTCCTATAGCCTATAACTGCATCCTTGTCACATGAGTACAAGAAGGATGATAATCATCATCATCATCGTCATCATCATCAGGATAACCCTGACCATCATCATAGCAACCAAGAGAATCATGCGCGACATCGCTGCCAGTCGCCATCAGCAGTTGCAGCATCATCATTCCTGCCTGCCGTTCTCGTCGCCAACCGCCTTCTTCTTCAACCGCAGCAGGAGAGTGTCCGGCTAGCGTGCGCTCAAGAGTGATGCTTATGTCACCCCCGGCCACTTTCAGTGGCAACAGCACGAGTGCCCATTTGGGCAGGAGAGAAGCGTCGAGACGCCTTGTTTGTCCTAGTGACAACAATCCTAAGATTCTAAGAGTAGCAAGCATCAGTCTTCGAGTGTGTCCAGCAGAGAGATTGTCTGCTCGGCTGGAGCTCGCTCCACTTCCCTGAGCTTGGCATCCATGGTTTCCTCCAGGAGCTGGAACTTCGCACATATCTCCAGTTTGTCCAATCTCGAGCCGTATTGCTCGTGCTTCAGCTGTAGCAACTGAGTCTTCAGAGGATCTAGGCGTCTGTGAAGTTCCGCCATGCCCCTTGCTAGCTCGTTGATCTGCTCCTGAAGATAATTCAAGCGTGCGTAGAGCTGCTCCTCTGTGGACCTCCGCATCGCGATGGCCATGCTTGATCCTAGGAGTACTAGGTGATCCTAGGAAGGAGCCAAGATGTTGATGCTCAGCCACCAAGTCAGCTCGCCCTAACAGCAGTATGTACATGTTGTGCGTGGCATGCTCAAGCGTTGCTTCGCTGGCTTCACTAACTCTTTTGTCGTCATCCAGCTGCCATTGGTGGATTCCCCCGTTCACCAAGGTGGTGTAGTGTCCTGCATTTAATCGTGGACCATGGTGGATTATGTAGGAAAGACACACGTACGGAGTCCACTGAACATCGAGACTGTCCTCTCCCCTGTAAACAGGAAGCTGCAGCTCATGCGGCAGTGGTAGCGGATCATCTCTTTTGCCTGGCACGCCACGGCGGAGAACACCACGCGGTAGGCGAATGAAGAGCCATGGGGCTCCCGCGGTCAGGGCATGTATGGATGTACAAGCATCCTGGTGCGCTGATGCCTGACACGACCAGGCGTTTATCAGAGCTTGCACATCTGGTTCGCTGGGGATTTCAACCTCAAGCAGTAAGCAGCTGCCTAGGTGTCCACTGTCGGACCGAATGATTGCACCTCGGATGTCATCACGAGCCTGCCACTCGTAGTGTAGTTGACGCGGCACTAGTTTAGGGATAATGAAGTCTAAGAACTCTGCTGCATCATGTTGAGAGTCTGGCTGCCTCCACCCCAAAAGTTTGAAGCCCAAGATTTTCTTGGCACGCACACGTGTCATCAGCCTGTCATGAAAAGCTGCTGGTAGGATGACACTGCTGGTTAAAGTCTCAACCACTGCAAAGCAGTAAATACAAGCATTGATGTAGCAGTGATGATGCGGATTAAAGAGTGCAAAGTCGGGCAAGTAGGGTGGCTTGGCATTAAGGGGGTGAGGGCTACGAATACAGGGATTATGTTGCGGAATATCAGTGGGAGTGGATTTAATGGGGTTGGGGGATGATTTGCATGGCAGAGCCTGTGGGAACGGGAAGAAGAGTCGGATATCCTTACTACTTGCTGCAAAAGTTAAGGCAGGCCGGCACGGCGCCGGTATACCTCCTGATTGAGCAGCTTGGCCAGGTGCTGCTGTGGAAGATCGTCTTTCTTCATCGACATACCCACGAGGCTGGTTAGGGCATTTCCCTGAAGAATCCCAAAGGAGCTGTAGACATCCGCCGCCGCCGGGTGGCGAAGAGAGATGACCAGGGAGAAGGTCGCCTGTTGGTGGCCTTCCTCCTCTATGCGAAAGAGGGACTGGGTGGAACCTGTGGATTATCTCCCCGCTCATCTGAGCTTGCAGTTCCGTTATGGTGCGGACTGCATTCTCGTGAGTGAGCGGCTCCCGCCTGGTGTCTGGGACGAGGCATCTCTGCTGAGAGTTCCACCTCATGTAGTTCCAGTGGCCTCCCGAGTTCATCCACTGGGGTTGCTGCAGGCTGCTGCGTCCTTCCGCCGTGGCTGCAACCTTCTGGGTTCGCTGCAGCAACTCCTTCAGGAGACAATTCAAGAGCAGCGTCCTGAGTGGCGAGTGGACCTCTGTTGATCCTGCCGCGGTCTTCTCCTTGTTGGCCTTGGAAACCTCCATCAAGTTGGGTAACTGGTCCTGCCGAAAGAAAAGCACGTATGCCATATCCTTGCGAAGGAACGAAAGAAATTCTTCGTGCTTGAGGAGTAACTTCCCCATCGTGTGAACCATGGGGTCCTGGAGTGATGGAGGAGACATGTGATGTGCTGTGTACATCGGTGGTCCGTTGCCCATCCTTCTCGAGGTGGGCCATGATGGACGTTGTCGCTTGTTGGGAAAGGGAGCTGGGGACCGAGTGTCCTCCTCCTTCGGAGTGACCGCTACAGCCGTGCCTTCCCGAACGGCATGCAATGCCGGAAGATGTCCGCTTCCTGTGCTGCCTGCGACATCCTGAGTTACATGTAATTGTTGTCTGCAGTAGCACACAGCAATGGCTAATTGGTTCAATACAACACACTGTGTAGAGTGTCGACCCGGGGCTCCAACTGAGTGTCCGCACCAACGGCACGTGTGACCCCTTGTTAGATGGCTCTTGTAGCTGTAGCTGAGTGCCAGTGCTTCCTTGAGGACTGTGGGATGATGAGGGTGGTGTGCTTTGTTGTAGTGTTGCCTGATATGTCTGTAGTCCATGATCCACATATTGCAAATGACACAATGATGCTTCAAGCGAGCCTTGGTCTGAGGATGCGCAAGCAAACGATCCCAAGTGTCAAACTTAGCATGAAAGGCTGGGTCAAGAACAAGCGGCAAGGCATCCGGAAAGTTTTGCGGCGGTTCTGCCGTCGGTGCCTGTTGTGACGTCTCGGGCAGCTCAGGCTCAAGCCTCCTGAGAAGGTGATTGTCAGGGGCCATCGGACTGAGTAGAAAACTGCTGCCTCCAAGGTGAGGGCAGGAGCCCTTTTCAATGTGAAGGCGGAGCTGCCTCCACTTCACAAAGTTACGCAGGCAGAGCTTGCAGGTAGGCATACCTCCAATGGAGTGCGCCTCGGCCCTGAAGACATGTGCCTGTCTGGCTGGTTTTGGTTGGTCCTGGTGGTGTAGAGCGAGATGGATGCTGAGAGCATGAGCGCTGACTAAGATGCTATCACAGTGCGGGCAGGCGTGTCCTGCCACAGGCTGCTCAGTCGGCTCTGTGTCAGTCGGGGCCTGCAAGATAAGCTGCCTAAGGGTTTCCAAAAGTAGCTGTAGTCTAGCATGCACCTGATCATTGCTGATGATGTCCGGCCCGTCAGGGGCCTGTCTCGGATCGCGTCTGAGGCAGAGATTTGCCAATCTCTGCACAAGCTGATGGCCTGGGGTCTCCAGCTTGGCAGCCGTCCAAAGATCTGCAGTGGACAGGTGTGTCAAATGCGGTGGCTGTCTGAGAATGGCTCTGATGTGCCTGTTGGCCAGGACTTGAATCTGCCTGGCTCCCGAAGCCGTGAGGCCTACAACCTCCAGAGAGTACATCAGACTGGTACAAATGCAAGCTTGCCAAAGTCTAATTTTTCCCCCGGCCTTGAGCGGTCCTTTGCCGTTGAGGACCTTCCGAATGAGTCTGTACTTGTGTTGTGCAGCCTCTAGTCGGTGTGCTGTGTTCAGGTCAAGGCGATTCTTATATGCAATTTTGGTGCCGAGGTATTCATGTGAGGCTTTGATTTGCAAAGCTTGGGTTGTGCCAAAGACTGAAATTTGCAAGAACTGTTTGCCTTCTTCTTGGAAAACATGGTCCCTGAGGATGTGCGTACTGTCTTTACCTTCAAGGCGTAACAAGAAAGCCGTTTTCTTAAGATTGACAGTCAACTTGAAAATTTGCAATATCTCAAGAAGGAGCTCTACATCTCGTTTCATCTGAAGAAAATCGGCCTTACTTTTGATGAGCCAGCACGCTGCTAGATCATCCGCAAATAAGGTGAGGATACGCTGTATCCAAAGAAGATCCCTCTGTCCCCGCAGCCCCTGCATCACCGAGAGGCTGAAGCAAACCCAAAGAATGGGGGCAACCCGACACCCTTGTTTGATTCCATTGGAAGTAGTGATATAACCTCGTTGGGATCTGATGTTAAAGTGGTATTTCGAACCCTTATGCAGCTGTTGGATTGCTGCAATAATGTCGGAGGGTATACCCAGGTCTTCCAAGGATTGTGTTAGCAGGCTTCTACAGACACTGTCAAAAGCGCGCGAGAGATCAAGCGAGAGGCAAGCACCTCCAGCACAGCGGAGGGCGAGGGTGCCCCGACGACGCTTGAAGCGGTCTTCGTGATTGTCCTGCAGGAGCTGATCTACCTGTTCAAAATGACTGTGGACCTTGGAGAGTGCATCAGCACAACCCCGTCCTGGACAGTAGGCAAATTGCGGGAAATGATCAAGGAGTGGGCGTATGTAAAGCTGAATCTGTTTGGCCAGAAGCCCTGCAATGATCTTAGGGTAGGGAGGCATTAAACCAATCGGTCTGAGTGCTCCAACCTCAGTTGGTGGCTTTGAGGGCTTGGGTATCCAGCTAACATAAGTATCCTTCATATCCCCTTCAAGAACAGAAGTACTACCGGCCTCAAAGTGCCGGTTGAGAGCTCTGGTGAGCGCGCCGCAGATGGTACCTGCGCAGATGCGCCACGCGGCGTTGGGTGCGATGTGCTGAGGAACAGCCTTCTGTGGATTGAGAGCAGCAAGCTCTTCCTGAATGGCGGCCTCTTGGAAAAGGAGACCATCCATGATGGCCATCTGGCCCACCTGATCCGTATAGCACGCAAAGGTGGTGGTGCTGTATGCGAGCACAGCCTCCAGTTCGGCTGGAGCTGACATGGGCATATTGTCGGATCCTTTGAGTCGCGAGACAGCTCTAGCTTTGCGTGGCCCTAGCCTTTGAACAACCTGAAAAAGCCCTCGCTGGTCCCCAACCTGCACCGCTTCCTCAGCTTTCTGAAGTTGCTCGTGATGAAAGGCAGCCTTCAGTTGTTTGCTTTGCTGTTTGAGTTGTTTGGATTCTCTCATAAAATTGGCATAGGCCCTCCACTTGTGCCACACAGCATGCAGCGAATGGCCTGCAGTAGCTCTCATAATGCGATAGCACTCCCAGGTTCTGGCTGCACTGGCTCTAAACTCAGGTGCTGAGCTGATTCGCACATCAGGCCTGGGCTGCGGCGGGAAGAGGCGACTTGTTTCCTCCAACAAGATAGCATTAACTCGCTGGTGCACTTTGTCCAGCGGCTCCTTCTCATCCAAGTTGGCGAGCCGTGAGGCAACGGCTTGTTGCAGGACCTGGGCAGGCACAGAGTCTGCCCTGGATGCCTGCTGCAGCGCAGCGGCATCAAATTGCGCGGGCTTGGTGGGCTGAGTGCCCTGCTGCAGCGCAAAGGGACGGGCTGGCAGCACAGCCTGCAACGGCAGGTGGTTTACAAGTCTATCCCCCGCAACCGGGAACCCTACTAGAGGCTGGGCATGTTTGGCTCGCCCGCCAGAGTCTTTAGTTCGGACCATAATGTAATCAATCTGACTTTTGGTAGTCGGCGTGTGGAATGTGTACGCCGGTCTGGCATGAAAGGTGTTGAGGACACAGAGGTCCTGCTCCAGCACAAGATTTTGCAAGTATGAGCTGCCGGGAAGTAACATTGTGGATTGCCATTCCAATGTGAGGATGTGATGTGTCAACTGTGGCGTTCATATCACCCGCAATGACGACCAGATGTCTGGCCGGCAGAGCATTCAAGACCTGCTGCATTTTGTGCCAGACTATGCCTCTCAACTGGCGGTTTTTTGCCGGACTTTGGTGTGTCCGATGCACATGCTGATATACGCCCAAGAAGTCCACTGGTAGCTGACTCAGCTTATGTTGAGCCTGCACCTGAAGAAGTCTGCCAGCTACATGCTCTGAGACTGTGATGTCAGCAAAGGTGCGTTTGGAAATCATGATAAGTATGCCAGCGCTGCGGTCTGATTCTGCCGGGGAGGCCTGGTGGCCCGTTGTGTGTATGCAACACCATTCTCCACTGTGATAATCACTGACTTCCTTCCAGTGTGTTTCTTGCAAGATGACTGCATCCCAGGGTCCATTTACACTTAACCATGCAAGGAGTTCTTGGTAGATTGATGAGCTAAGCCCTCCAACATTCCAAGAGAAAACCCTGATTTGCGGCACCGGCCTTGCAGGGCGAACACACCGAGATCTGGCAGCCATACGCACCTGCAGTGGCACGTGTGTGGGCTTGGGTTGGTTCGGTTGATACAACGAGGCCAAGGCTTTCCTGGAGTGCCACTTGCCCCGATATAGGGTGCCCTCCTGTATGGAGGCGTTTGCTCGTTTGCATGCTCCTTTATATGCTCTCTTTTCGCTATGGGTGATGCTTGCTACAATGCCAGCTGTGTCTCTCCTGCCTGGTTGCGCAGGGCCGCTGTGCTTCCCCCGTGGTAGGTGGAGCCCACCACCACGGAGTCCCTCCTCCGATGCGACAGCGGAGGAAACCCTCGCCCCTACCGTAGCGTGTAGGATGATGAATTTCATTGGGCTGATGTACAGTCTACGGCCTCCGGACTTGGGACCGGAGTGGCCCTGGCTTATTCGTGAGCGATGACCCAAAGCTAAGCGTTGATTCCTAAGGAAAGAGGAGATCCTACGAGGAAGGACTAACCACAATAGGGTGCTGGGATGGTGTCCTCGGCCTGCGGACCATGTTCCAACAACGGCTCTCTTCTGGCAGCTCGCCTGCAACGCTTATTGGGGTGAGGTCTAGCAAAGGGGTGAAGTGAGGATGGCTTTTGGAAGAAAACTGCTCGCAGGCTGCGGGGCCTGCACGGACTCCAGGACACACCGATCTCATGCGGCCGGCCGTGGCGATCGCGATCGCCCATGTCGTCGTCGTCGTCTCTCATGCGTGGCCTGGTACTCATAGTTGTTCCAGCATTCCAGCCTCGCGCCAGTGAGGCGTTGTCTCGCCTCTGTTTGCACTTGGTACCAGTTTGACCTGTTGGTCCTTTTGCGGAGTCCTCCCAAGCAGCTTGCCACAGATATGTCAGGAATCCTTCGCGTAGCCAGCTCCTCCCTATAAAGGGCATGGAGCTTTTCCACTGCATCTGCCAATTCTGTGCCCTCGAGGTACAGGCTGGTTTCAGACCAGCTGTAAGAAGCGGCATCGTCGTCGCCGTCGTCGCTGGACTCGCTGTCCGCGTCGTCTGAGCCCGAGGTGGCTGCAACAGCAGCCCGGGCTCCATGTGCAGTAGGATCATCGACGGCAGTGCTTGCTGTTCCGGGCTCTTGCATGGCATGGGCTTCCCCTTCTGCTCTCGGCGGCGGTGCTTCAGAAGCATCTGGAGGCGTGGATCGGCTGACTCTGGTGAGGATGGCTCCGGGCGGAGGTGGCGGACCATTCCTTCTGTTGGCTTCAGCCAAGCTGGGAGGCCCAACACGCACAAAGTCACGAGGAGTCCTTTCCACACTCTCCAAGTCAGAAGACCTGTCCCTCTCCGCACTGCCATCGCTCATACGGCTCACGGCGCGGGGTCTTGCCCTACGGGAGCTTCAAATTAAACTCGGGCCCAGGGGCTTGTCGCCAACCGCCATTATCATCATCGTCATCATCAGCATCATTGCTAAAGCACCATCAGCATCACCAGGACTATCGTCGAAATGGCTGCATTGTCATCGACCGCTTGGCGCAACGAATAATTTCTTCTTGTTTGTATTTCCGGTGCCCTGGCCACACGCATCAAAATCGTGAGCTTCATTGCCATTGCATCACAATCCCAAACCGGGCAGAACCACCGGCCTCGGACTGCTGAATAGAACCAGCGTTGGCGAAGGCTTCTAGCATGTGGAATCCAACGTTGATATCTCCAAAGTTCCAACCCCCACAGGCCCGAAGTGCTAAAGCCTCCGAGCTGACGGACCATTGCATCGAAGTTTCCGGCTCAATCGTCGATGAACTCAGCTTGTCCTCCCCAGTCGAGGGTTCAGGGGACTTGCACGAAAGGATTCTCTTGTGGGCTGCTTCCCTCTTGAAGTTGGACATGGACGACACCTCACATCTAGGATTGAATTTTGGAGCTCGGTTTGGTTTCGCTTTTGGAGCGGCACCACGGTAGAATATGGAGTCAAAGTACGTCTTCGCGAAAGCAACATCAATGCACACCTAAAGCCCTCGACCCTTATCTCTTCAGTTTTCAGCGTCTTGCCCAGGTACTGAGAAAGCAAAACGTCATGTGGCACAGGACCGTTCAGATTCCTGGATTACGGCACGCGCCCAAGCACATACTCGCATCACATCCAACCGGCTCGCAAAAGCAGTGGCACCCAGTTCTCGACGACATTGCGCCCAGATTTTTGCGGCATGCTTCCATTCGTTGTTAGACTGCCACCCGCGGGTATCCCTGATGTAGTGATCTCTGAAATGTGCGTTGGAGCATAAACTCCCAACTATGGCCCGCGGCGGCTTACAAAGTTTATAACCCGAATAGAAGGCCTCTCGCTATAGTTTTCGAGCTTATGCTCAGATGATGACTAAAAACAGAACTTAGAACTTGGCTACAGGTCCGCTTGGCTCAGAAATGCAGTGGAGCTTCGGTCAAGTGCCAGTACAAAGCTAAATCCTGAAGCCTGAAATTTGAATCCTCCCGCCCCTGTTGCCTGAACCCTAAGGTGGCCTCAACCCGGCTAAAGATGCGAAGCCCTGAAAGCTTCACCCACGAGGCAAAACCGCCAAGGTCCAGGAGTGCCAGAGCCACGCTCCAGGCCTACTGCGGCGACTTTGGTGGATTAGGGGTAGATTTGCAAGGTTCGTGGGATTAAGGCTTGAGGGTTCAGGGAGTTCAGGGGTTCGGAATTAAGATCCCCATATAAAAACAACAAATCCCAAAGCTTCATCTTTCCTTGAAAGGGCTCTCCTTGCCTTTGGGGTCCGTGAGCTCAGGCCCCAAGTCCGTAAAGCAGATCAGAGCCCGAGTTTAGGGCGTCAGTGCTGAAGATGTAAGGTGGCCGTTCCAGCGCTTAGGATGCACAGTTTAGACTGAGCATGGGCTGATTGTGCGGAGACCTAAACCCGAAACCCGAAACTGGGTATGCTAGGCTTGGCTGTCCAGCTCATATGCTGGGAGAATACCATATGCTCAGCTCAATTAAGGGGGCACCTAAATCAGAAATAAAACCGTCACCCGCAACTCGAAAAAGGAACAAGAAAGAACATCGCCTCGTATTCCAGAACCCTACACTCCAACCCTACAGCTGTGAGTTGAGAAACCTCGGGAGGAACTGCAGCTATGGCTGCGTTGAAGGTGATGAGGTCCCTCGTCACCTCCGGTCGGCACCAAACAGAAACGAGAGGAAAGCCACGACACGAAGAGATGGGGTTTGGCCTGCAGGGTTTCCATGAAGGTGTTGTGTCGGGCTTCCAACATGCTTATATCGAGAGCTTTACCAAAATAGGGTATGTCTGGCAGGAGATAGTGGGAGTATGTAAGGACTTGAGGTGGGACACCGGGTGCAGCTGGATCTTCGTGGTTTGCTTGCAATCTTTCGCCATGGTCAAGTTCCCTCTTATCTAGATGGATCATGGAAAAAACAAGCCTGTAAGCTTGTTCTCAATCATCTGTCACGACCCAACGGCGACGAAACTACAGGGCCAACAACAGGCCTCGGAACCTAAACCCTACTAAGCAATCTCTCACATACGTACATACCGTAGCCAGCAAGCAAGGCAAGCAAAACAAACCAAACCAACGAACGAAAACCCTGCTCTGCATTCAAACGGTCGGAGATAGAAAGTCACTTCGAAACGATTTCCAGCTGATGCTGATGATGCTCGCCGTGCGCTTCGCTGAATCCGTCCATTGGTTGGGTCGAACTGCCAGCCCTGCTCTGCGTTCAAACGGTCGGAGATAGAAAGTCAATTCGAAACGAGTTGCAGCTGATGCTGGCAGGAAATCGTTTCGAATTGACTTTCTATCTCCGACCGTTCGAACGCAGAGCAGGGCGGGCAGTTCGACCCAACTAGTGGACGGATTCAGCGAAGCGCACGGCGAGCATCACCAGCATCAGCTGCAACTCGTTTCCAATTGACTTTCTATCTCCGACCGTTTGAACGCAAAGCAGGGCTGGCAGTTCGACCCAACTAGTGCTTCGCTGAATCCGTCCATTGGTTGGGTCGAACTGCCAGCCCTGCTCTGCGTTCAAACGGTCGGAGATAGAAAGTCAATTCGAAACGATTTCCAGCTGATGCTGGTGATGCTCGCCGTGCGCTTTGCTGAATCCGTCCACTAGTTGGGTCGAACTGCCAGCCCTGCTCTGCATTCAAACGGTCGGAGATAGAAAGTCAATTCGAAACGATTTCCAGCTGATGCTGGTGATGCTCGCCGTGCGCTGTTCTGAATCCGTCCACTAGTTGGGTCGAACTGCCAGCCCTGCTTTGCGTTCAAACGGTCGGAGATAGAAAGTCAATTCGAAACGATTTCCAGCTGATGCTGGTGATGCTCGCCGTGCGCTGTTCTGAGTCCGTCCACTAGTTGGGTCGAACTGCCAGCCCTGCTTTGCGTTCAAACGGTCGGAGATAGAAAGTCAACTCGATAACAAAAGCAAACACACAAATGATGCAATTCCCTTGCCAATCAATCAATCAATTCAACCCAGGGCGGTTCTGTTGCAGACGGTGAAACTAAGACTGTCATGTGGAATACTGCGGGCCATCTTGCAACGAGCACCGCCAGCATGTGCACACGATTGTAGCATTTTAAGGGATGTGTAAGCCAACAAAAATAAAGCCTGCAAGCCTACCCTCAGGCCGTGATCCCTTCTGGCCTGGGTCGCTTGCATTTCCTGAAGCAAGCCCAGCATGAGGGGCCACCCACCTCCTTCTCAGCAGAGTGGGGATGACAGGGAATCAATGTGGGGCGAAGGCTCGGGGATGCGAGGAGCTTCGGGGACTCGGTGATTTTGGAGACTGTGGTTCAAGGCTTTGACGGTTTGGGATGGAGCCGTGAAAGGCTAGGCTGGTTGCGCCCACAGTGCCTGTCAGTTTCGTCTTCATGGCTGACTTGTGAGCCCTGTCTCTTCGCCGATTCCTCCCTCCCATGTACTCGAAGCGAGTCGGTGCTGAGAGTTGCTTCGGCGGTCTAGTTCTCCAACCGAGCCCAACATCGTTACCTAGCCCTAGCGCAGGAGGCATGGCTGCAGCAACAAGACATCAGCTTCAGCCCTGAAGCAACAGGCCAACACCAATTCCACAATGCGCCGTCAGTCCGGCAAAGACAACGAACTTTTCGCAGCTAGGGTTCCCCGGTTTATGGTTGGAGGACTGTGGGGCTTGGGTTCAAGGTTTTCGATTCTAAGACTGTTGGGGTTTGAGGTTCAATATGCAGGGTTTTGTGCAGTGCAGGTTTAGGGCCAAGTTCGGATTCCAGGCCTTTGCCGCAGGCACTGATGGCGGCGTTGAAAGTAATCCTTAGCTGGCAAACGGTCTTGAAGGTCAGCTCTTGTTGTAAGACTCGCAAGCGGGGTTGCTACAATCCCTTTCCATCAAGCGCGAAGCCCTGAACACCAGCCACAAGTTCCCTTTTCGAATGTTTATCCCCCTGAAGTTCAGGGCGCACCGCTGTTCAAACCCTAAACCCTAGGTCCTCCAACACCTCCTTGCCAAGAAACCGTGGCACGCATGGAGCTAAATCCAAAACCGCTTAATCCCAACGTCTTGGCCCTCATACCCCACCAGAGCAACTCTCCCGCTTTGCATTTGGGACATAGGGCCGACGGCCGATCTTTCGTGCGAAGTAAGCAGGGTTAGCATCGTCTCGTGGAGGTGTGTATATATGTACAAACCTTACTCACTCAGTCTCAACATCGAATAGAGGCTTCACGAGAAGAGCCAAACCCACACAGCTCGAAGCCCAAAACCCGTCACCCGAAAACCCGAACGCTTTTGAACCCTTAACCCCAAAACCTCACAAGGGTCAGCCATCCTAATCCAAGAACCCTAAGCGAAAAAAACCACCTGAACCTTTGATCCGAAGAGCGTGTCCGCGCGAAGTGACTTGCTTTGGGCCTGGTAGTGTGGGTGCGTCCCTTCCGTTTGCAGGCCGGGTTAGGGTGTACGGCAGCTTCATGGAGACGAAACCATTCAGATGCCGACCTCTAGATCTGAAGAGTGACAGACATCTTGATTCATACCTGTATGCATACCAATATCGATATGTCTGGTAACTGCACGTGCGTTCCTGTTCATCTTGACTCCCCTGAGTCCCTGACCCCAAGATGCCTGAACAAACCTGAGACCCCGAAATCCAAAATGATGAAGCCCTGACTGCCTAGAACCCCGATAACGCTCAGAGGCCCCAGAGTATTGCAGCGACTGTCGCCGTTTGAGTCTACAAGTTTCAATGCTTGCCGGTATCCTAATTATAGCCTTACCCCTAAACGGCCCTAAACCCTCATCCCTGATGAAGACCCTGCCTGCACGTTGCTAGGTTTCTTAGGATTGTTGAACGATCTCACTGTTGCGTCTTGGCTTTTCCATCGCACGGCCTACCTACAAGTGCAGACGATGCAACGAGAAGATCCCATTATCAGTATTTAGATTTTCGGCCACAGGTGTTTAAGTTTTCGTTAGGTCTACCTACACGACCGGGTGGCTCATTAGGTTGTGGTAGGGCTTAGTTAGGATTACCCCCGGTAGACTACTGCTAATGACCACCTTGCAAAGCCCCATGACCTTCAATTCTGCCGAGCCCAAAGATCGGAGCGATTTTAGGATGAGGCCTTGTGGAGAATTAGACATCGACGTTGAGGGATCAGGATGTGACGACTGGACTTTCTTTTTTCGAGTCGGGATCCGGGTTTAGCGATTGGGGTTTGAAGGATTTGAATTTTCAATCAACGGCGTCTGCGGGCTCTTGCTGACTTGCGATCACAGTTTCGGGATGTTGAAAAATGTGGAGTTTGAAACCGGATGAAGGAGATGTCCTTTCATTGGTATTCCCCCAACCGCAGTTGGTTTCAGCATTCTGGTACAACTAGCCTATCGACGGCCAGGTTTGAGGTAATAGGCTTGCAAACATTGGAGAAATTCGTTCTCTAAAACATGGCTTCCATCGGATCTGTATGCTTTAGGGCTCAAGTCTTGGTGCGATCGCACGCTACACTACCACTGCAGCAATCATGCCAGACATGTTTAGATTCCCCAATTTCCCCTATCGTTCAGACCTAACAAGGACGTAAGAGTAGCACAAGCCGTGACACGCTGCGCAGGAGCTGCATCGCACACATCCAGGCTCCACCCTTCCTTGGTTTCTGCCACAACCCAAAACCCTAAACCGGACATACAGAAGGGCATCTGCGTACAGACAAGCTTTTCGGTGTAGAAGCAGCATCAAGTCCCCATACCGAGAAGCACCCAGGACTCAGGAGACCCAAAACCCTATGTCCTCGACTAAGACTTATCACCAGTCGAAAAGGATCGAAATAGTTCCTAGCGGGTTCAGTTGCGGAGGGTGGTGTTTGCTGTTTGTGTCTTTGCGTCCCCATCTCCTCACCACAACCACTTCATGGCATGGAAGACACCTTCTTGCGTCTCTCTCTTTGTTTTTTGCACCGAATCCGACGTCAGATTCGGTCGCAGACATATGGCCTGCATGGCACATTCCTCACTGTGTCAGCCCATTGTTTTGTGCTTTGCGCATTTTGCTCTTTTTATGCCTTTGCCGTTGTCGGTGTTTTGTGGTTGCGACGTCTTTGCCGTTGTGTGTGATGTTGTCTGCGTGCTCTTTCGGGTGTGGGGTTTTGGGTTGGGGGTGTGGGGTCGGGGGCTGCGACCTGGGCGATGGTTCCTTATGCGCCGGCCACATTCCACCCTACCCTGAGGCCTGTCGCAGACAACCCGCGAGATTTCGCAAAACATCAACTGCGCACATAACACACACCACCGTAATAGCAATCGCAGGAGCAGTAGCAAGACTCAGGGCAGCACACGACTTAGTCATTGTGAGCACCATCACCACATACGAGACATCAGAACACGCACTACCAAAAAGCCTACGGTTTCTTCCCAGCATAGAGAGACACGAAACCCTGAAAAACAGGTGCAAAACCACCCCCACAACTGAACCTGCAGGGAAATGATTGGACCAGTTTTGCACAAATGTGTGTAATGGGCTTTCGAGGCTTCTGCGGTAACTCCTCAAAACTACAACCCCTCATCAAACGGCTTAGCCCTAGAGCCAAAAATTCCTCATCAGACGGCTTATCCCTAGAGCCCCGAAAGATCTGAATCCCAGAACCCATGAACATCACTACTACCAAAACCCCACTCTTGAATGCAAAGACTCTCTAAACTCTCGAATGCAAAAACTCCAAACACGATGTGAAATATTGAGCCACTAAGAAGACTCTTTTGAAACCCTTTTAACCTAGCGTCTCGCAAGCACTGACTGCCGAATTGCAAGCAATCCTCGGATAGGTTCTTCCACGGTGATAGGCTGACGCCGGATGACTTTTTTGGCCGGAGTGTGGGGCACTAGGATTGCTTTAGGTAAGGTTTTGAGTTTTGGGTTTTGGATTTTGGCGCCTATGAGGAGTCCTCCCCGCATAGCTGCCTTCCATCTTCTGTGGCCCAAACCCTATTTAGGGGGTAAAGCCGAAGCAACTGCAGGCATATGTGCATGCCCAAAGGCATGTAAGAGCCTCGCAAGCTGCAATCGCGACTAGCCTACTTGTCGCTTCTTTTGTCTTGGGGTGCATGCATATATGTGTATTTGCATGTATGCATGCACGCATGTATGAATGTATGTATGTATGCTTGAATGTGCGTATGCATGTCAGTATCCACAGATGTAAAGGAGTACAAGTGTTGAAATATTTACATGTATGTGTGTATGTGTATACATGCATATTGTACGTATGTGTATCTGCAAATATATGTATACTGTGCATGCTGTGCATATTGCGCATGTTGTGCATATTCTGCATATGTTTATCTTTACACATGCATCTGAAGTATGCTTGCGAAAGAGACCTCGGCGCCTGGTGCAGAAATGGGTCCTTTTGTCAATCCTAGCGAAGCATTCAAGGTTTGCCTCCCGCGGCCGCCGTGAAGCCGACCCTGTCAAAAGCTTCGAGTATTCTCATCAAAAAGCCCAGACCGTCGCCACACCTGAAACATACAAAGCGCTGAGAGACCTCGAGACCGAAAAGCTTCAGAAATGGCTTCGACGACTGCATAAACGTACGCAATGTGTCAAATCCAGCTGGAGCTCCGCTGAGGCAAAATCCCAGAGCCTCAGAATTTTTGAGGATTCCGAGTTTGATTTGGCGTTTGGGCCTTATGATTGGTGGGTTTGTGGATCCCGGGGTTGAGGTTTGAGATTTCAAGGCTTGGCAGCGTTGGAATTGCCACCCATGAACAACAAGCCTAACTTCCCTGAGTTCCATTCCGGACCGCGGAAAAAGGCTCAATGCCTGAAGAGACCTCTCAGCAACGGGACTCGATTTTTAAGAGTTCGGGCACGGCTGGCAGGTTCGCTACCACGCGCTTATGAAGTTCGGTATCCTACTGAGCAGCCTACGTACAGCTAACAACGAGGCTATTGATGAGCGACAAGTGCTGTTGCAAGTAGGGACTGAAGGGGCAGGGGGGCCTTGCATGTCAAACTCCCGAACCGGAGACGAACCTGAAATTCCAGGACTCAGAGCCCTTGATTCTGAATCCCGACGAAGTCCCTAAACCCTATAGGCCCTAAACCCTTAGCCTAAACCTCCTAAGCCTGAGGCGCGCGGTCTACTCGATGATGTCAAAACTCAGCCCCCAAACCCTAAGCTACGAAATACCGGAGCTCTCGACATTTTACTGGAAGGCATCAGGCTCGAACCCCAAGTCCTAAGCTCCGAAACCGCAAACCCTGAACTCGAAAATCCTTAAGCCCCTTAGCTCACCAGGAGGACGCCAACTCTGAGTCCCAACTGATAGTTTCAGAAAAAAGAAGCAACCCTGATATAGCCTCCCAAACAATGGGATCCTTGCTACCCCCCATCTAAGGTAACTAGTCTTCCTCGGCCCTTCAATCCTGAACATAAACCTGAATCCCTCCGCTTACAAATCCTTACACCGTTAATGGAAGAGCTTGGAGAACTACACTTGCTTGCTGGGTAGATTGCAGCACGTGCTTTATTGGAGGTATACAGAAACAACACATATGTCTCATTGCCCCGACCCCTACACTGGGCATAATCAGCAGGCACAATTAAGTCCTATACGCTCTGCTGGGCTGACCATTAGCAGGGTCGCAAGCTCAAAGCCAACTCCCAGTTGGCACACTTCTCACAAGCGCTGATGCAGGCACTGTACGAGACCACCTTGGGATGGGTGGATTGTGGGTTTCAGGATTTAGAGCGCTTCTCTTGGGCATAAGGGGTTCAGGGTTCAGGACTTATGGCATAGGGTGCGGAAAGAGGCCTTAGAGGACCCGGGGTATGGAGATTATAAAAACAAACACAGTGGGATACCGTCTTCTTCAAGGCGACGTCTGCCAGAGAGTTTTGGGACTTTATGGCGGGTGCAGTGGTATGATTCCGCAAAGCTAACAAATGGCTAACAAAAACTTGCGAAAGTTCACAAAACTGCGGCCAACCGGACTGTGAGCTTCGGATTACGGGATTGTAAAAAATCTTTAATTAAAGCCTGCGGGTAAAAGAATCACTCGTCCAGTATCCCAAGGGAACTAAAGGATAGCATTTGTTACAGTACACCAAAAGGATACAGGTTATCTGCTCGACTACCGCTTGAGATGTCGGGTTTCGGGACCAGAGTTGTCGAACACAATCAAATTCCGACTCAATCGACGGTCAGGAGCATCGGTGACAGGTTGTCGGGAATGTTATACGTATTGCTGGTGTCCCCAATAACTCGTGAGGCTCCTTGCAGTCGATTTCGCATCCGAAGTTCTAGAGCGAACGCCCCAACCCCAAGCAATCCTGAGCCATAAGCCTTAAGCCTTCTCCGAAATCCAAACCCTCTTGCCATTTGGGTCTCTGGCATCTGGCTTGTATTTTGCCCGTTTGAGCGCTGGGAGCAAGCTGACAGCGATCTGCCATTGTCGGGCCTCGGCCCACCAGGCTTTAAGATCGAAGGGCTTTGGATCTACGGGTTTGATGCTGGAAGTCTAAAAACTAAGGCTTAGAAGGCTGACGGTTTGACGGTTTGGGGATGGGAGTTTCGGGTGTGACAGTATAGATCAAGGTTCTAATTGTGCAAAAAGATGTATCATTATTTTGCAGGTGCCAGCAGTCTACCACGAACCCCAAGGCCGATTTCTCTGAAAGCTCCGACACCAGAGCTTCAAGCCAAAGCTGCTCGTCCGCAACTCGAGATGAGAGTGTTCACAGCAAGAAGCCGCGGATGAAGGGAGCTGCGCCAGGCCTGCGGCTCCGCTATTCTCGACGGACCGGAGGGACTGGGTAGGCTTTAAGTCCGAGGAGTTAGGGCTCTGCCCGAAAGATTGGGGGAAGGCTGTAGGGCATGGAGCGTAATGCTCGGAGTTGTTGTACTTGTATGAAGGTGCAAGTGCTTTAATATGGTTAACCTACGTATTAAAGTCCCACTGATGACCCTCGATCCTCCAGAAGCCCCAAAACAGATTTTTTGTTGGAAGATGCCAAGCTTTTACCCAAAATCCTACATCCCCGAGCCTCCGAACCCTAACCCCAAAACCCTGAGTCTCCAAAACGCCAAAGCCTCAATTCCAGCGAAGCCCGAAACAGTCTACCGGACGACATCCTTAACACTGAACCTCCAAGCCCGTAAGCCCACCTAAGACCCAAGCCCTCAGCACTTTCCTGGAAGGTGTCGACCACAGGCAGAAAACCTAAACTACCTACATCCCCAGAGCCTGAGCGTTGAAGCGTAAATCATGAAATACCAAAACCTTGAATCCAAAGCTCGGAACCCACCTTAACAGAGAACAATCTAATGGACAAACGCAAAACAAAATCCGAAACACATGATCTCTCCAACTCGGTGCCTTGTCCGCGAATCCCAACCTCGAAACCAAAATCAGTCCCCAAACAATCTATCAAGCGATGTCAAACTAAGACACCCTAACTCAGAACCATCCCCACCAAAGTGCCTTTGCAATCTGCGAAGCGGCGAGAAGCTTGGATCCTGAATCCTAAGCCCCTAAACTCGCAACCTGGTGCCCTCATCGCCGTCAACAAGCCCCTTCGCCCACTTGAGCCCAAAACTGTCTACTCCTCTACATCTACACCCGAAAACCAAAGCTGCTGTACGTATGCCTCTCAACCTGCAAACCCCTGAACCCCTAAACTCTCACACACTAAACAGTTCAGCAGACGACGTCAAAACCAAACCCGCAAGCATAAACCCCTGAACCCCCAGTGCTGAGACCACACCTCAAACTTAAACCCGAAATCCCAACCTCCAAGCCCCCAAACCCTGAACTTCCAACTTTAAACCAGCAGTGCCCTCCACCCAAAACTGAAGCTCTCACAAGCCCCGAACTCCCTAAGCCCAAAACTCCCTAAACGCACCGAGGCCCATCCAGCCCAAACAATCCACGAGACGATCCCAAACTTATATTCGAAATCCTACACCCCCCAAGCCGCTGGCGATCAAACCCGCCGGAGCCCTCAATAGTGTAATGGACGACATCAGATTTTGATGCGAAATCCTCAACCCAGCCCACCCTCTTCCAGCCTCCGCCCTTCCGTTCCCATCTATACCAAGCGCTAAACATCTCTGAGACTCTAAACCCCAGATCCTAAAGTCCTAGACTGGAAGCTTTGTCTTGGCTCGAGGTCGGGTTTCGGGTGCCTTGACAGAGCTCTGTCTTCCACCACGAGAATGCACATTATTGCCAGTCGGCCCTCAACCCAAGCCCTCACAGAATCAAGCCTCCCGAACGAGGTACAATGCCCACTGCCAGCTGCCTTTTGCACAAAGGATCCTTGTGGGACGCTTTTGGTGTGGCGGCGTTGTGGATTTGTCGGGATTACGGACTCTTCGGACTTGACAGGGTATGATGGATTTCGCCGGGCGCTTTCGGTCATACCATCCTTTAAAGGAGACACGTGTTTTCATGTTGGGACGCTACAGGAGCCCTGCTCGTCGTGTGGGCCTGAGGGGTGGCCGGCCATGGATGTGGCTTTTCAAAGTTGGTGAAAGGGCTGCACTGACATGACAAAAATATTAAGACTTTGGCGGTACAAAGGCCTACAATCACTGCCACGTTATCTACCGCCACCCGTAGAACCCTAACTACATACTATTCCCCCCGATCTTCCAACCACGCCATTCACCCCGAACCTCGATATCCTGAAGCCGAACAGCTGGTGAGCCCAAGCTCTGACAAATCCACACCGGACTGACTCGAGTGTTGACGCACCCAAAGCCAAGCGACGTGGCCGTGGTGTAATCTTCCTGCCATCTGAAGCTTCAGGGTTGTGGGGATTGAAGCTTTAGGCCTCTAAGGCTTTCGGGCTTTGGGGTTCAGGGCTGTAAGGCTTTAGGGTTCAAGGCATTCAGCTTGAGGGCTATTTAGGGCTTTTGAGCTGAAAGCTTGAGGGTCTGAAGGTCTTAGACCGAAATTTAACCCTCGTCCAACTGAGCAACCTGAGACCTAAAACGCTAAAGTCCTTAACCCCAAACCCAGGTCAAACACGGCCCTTGGGTGTTTGATGGCTCGGGCTCAGGGTTTAAGGAGGGTTTAAGGGGTTGGGCTTCTGGGCGCTGGACCCATGTGTTGGCCTTACGCACTTTTCATAGTTGGTGCGCTTGAGATTCAAGGTTCCGATGCTCCCCACTTACCCTTTCCCTATTCAATCTTTATAGGGAGAGCCCAGATCAGGAAGTGTGAAAGGATACTTCGGGTATTCCGCCAAGCTTGGCCCTGGAAATTCTCCGAGCCTCGGCCAAAAGTGATTCCCGACGTCTTGATTGAAGCAGCGACCGCCGACGTGACGGCTGAAGCAAAGACAATGCTTCAGTCCAGTGCACATTCCGCGGGATTCGAGCTCGTGCTGCTCCTGTCTCGAGTCGAGATGAAGCCACGAAAATCACACCAACAAGAAACAACTCTCTGTTGCTTTTGCTTGCTTGCAAGCAAGGGGTGTGGAGGGCCTACCCCATGGCTAGCGTCGTTCCATCTCTCTCTCTCTCTCCCTCTCCCTCCCCCCTCCCTCCCTCCTTCTGTCTCTCTCTATCTCTCTCTCTCTCTCGCTCTGTCTCTGTCTATCTCTGTCGATCTCCCTGCTCAAGACACATCTAGGGTTTGGGGCTTCTCCTTGTGAGCTTGCCCGTCCAGGATCAGACTTTCTTAGAAGATTGAGGCTTGGGGGCCTCTACCGTTGGTGTTGCTGCAGCCTTCGGGTTTGCGCTCAGCGCCGAAACGCTCTGAGGTTCCGAAACATTGAACACTCCAACCCTAAACGCCACAAACAGAAGCTAAACCCAAAAGCATACTCTATGCATCCTAAACTCCAACCCTTGCCTTTGGGATTGTGATTTGCCAAGAACAGCCCACATAACCACAGTTGGAATCATCACAACCACCGTCCTAATCAGAGTCACAATCACAACCGTAATCGGAATCAGAATCCTCATCACCACATCCATTGTCATCGTCATCATCATCATCATCACAATCGCTTTTCGCGAGTACTTTCGATTGAGATCTAAATGAACGTGTGTCGGTCGATCCTGGCGGAGCATTGCCCTTCCGCAGCGCCATGACTCGAAGCACTCTGTCTGGACACTCGAGTGACTTGGCGAGTTTTCTAGGATAAGGATTGGAGGTTTACAGTAGTGGTAGTGTTTGAGGTGTTGGGTTACAGGGACTCAGGGGTTTTAAGGTGGGCATGTTGGGGGCTCGAACTTCTCGGAAAGTCGACCCCTGATCGGCTAACCAAAATTTTAGGATCACAGTCATAGTAATTCCAAGAGGAGGATGGCTCGACATTACCACTTTTATGGGCGATGCCGACGCGGTCCCACTTGTTACCTCCAGGTTCACGAATACTACAGCTGAGCATCGGGTCTGCTCTTAAAGCCCAAAATCCAAGCACTCCGGACACCTGAAACCCTAAGCGGATGAACATTAAATTCAATGGGTTGACGGAGTGGGTCTTCCCCGCAATGCCTGACCTCTTCGAGATTTCGGCGCTTGGGGGTTTTCGGTTACACATCGGATCGGATAACCAGTGATCATCGTAGCCCACGTACGGCAACTTCAACCCGGCTGAGAACCCCGTTTTCCAACACCTACAACCTTTAACACTGGCCTGCTGCAATCAATCCGCCTACAACTGCATTCGCTTGGTAATCTTGCTCCTGAAGGCTGTGTTCGAAAGGAATTCAACTGGGACCAAATGAGCGCCATGCACATAGCCAACGCCCATTTCCTGCCGGGTCGTGCGTACTCATGCGTACATCGAAAGACCGCATAATCCCAATGCCTCAGCAGCAATAAAACTGAGTGGCAATCGGCTACCTTCTTGGTGCATTGGCATCTGCATCCATGGTCATTCGCCTAGTTAGGTTCTCGTACATGTCGAGTCTGAGGTGCAGAGCTTCAGGCTCGAAGCCCCGGGATGAGCTGGATACCGTCATCTGCCCGGACGAGAACCGGACAATCAGCGCAACGTCGAGTTTGCATGCCCTGGATGAATCTTTACATCTTCTGATGTATATAGATATATGAACACATGTCCGCTATTTTGGACACACAGACTTTTTGTGTCAAGAAATGCACTCGAACAGCCCCTCTGGAAAGCTAAACATGTATGTATGTATGTAAGTATGTATTGCATTGGATGGTAGTGCATTGTATACCCTATAAATCCCAAAGCCCGACTGCAAACCCCAAGCCCGGAAGTGCTACGTTTGATATCCAGAAACATAATGCGCGCTTGACGAGCCCTGGCAAACTGTGTGGGCTGGCGCAAATCCAAATCCCAGGTCACGGCCTTAAGAAAAGCGTCCATGTCGCCTTCTGCCTGTCGGCTCCCCCGTGTAAGCGGGCTTACCGGTTCGAGTTGCGGGAGCTCAAGGATTTTATCGGTAAGATTGGTTATCGGTGGGCTTTGGCATCCAAAGGAGACACACACGCACACAGTAGGCAAAGAATCCTGTAGCACACACAGCAAACACCTGCACACTCTCTGCCGTATTTCGTGCTATTGTCGACAAAAGAAAGAATCGGGCACTTCCATTAGCAATGAGACAAACCCAGATGCAAAATAAGTTCTTCGCAAACCAACTGGTCAAACGGGCTGCACAATGCTGGCCCAAAGCAAGTGACACTCCTGCATTCCAACTGCACCTTAATCTGGACAGCTCCTCGCATCAACATGTTTTTCTATATGTATGTATCTATCCATATCTATACCTATATTATATATACATACACTCCTGCTCCTGCTCCTGCTCCTGCTCCTGCTCCTGCTCTTGCTGCTGCCCTCTGGTGGTGCTACTGCTGCGAAGGCTAGCATCAGCAGCCACAGTAGCAGTACCAGTAGCAGCAGTAGCAGTAACAGTAGCTTGTGGGTAATGCAACACCCAGATGTTTCGAACGGAACGGATTCCAGAGACAAGACGTGATTCAAAATCTTTGCCTAAAGTCAGTTTTGGGCATTGCAATATCTTTCCAGCTCTAAAGGAAAGCTTTGTAGGCTCAAACGAACGGCTCCACGTTGTGGCACAGGGAATACGGGATCAAAGATCTCCAGTATCTTGATCAGCCAAAGCCTAATGATAGCAGACATGCTATATTCGCGTTTTGGCACGGGCACCTTCACCATCATCCAATCTCCCGAGAAGTTTGGCCGGTCGTCGTCCTCACACCTGATCTCCAAAACCTTTCCCTGAACCTTCTCCTCAGGGAACTGGCTCACAGGTTTGAACTACGCGCAGGGGGGAAGCCTTCCCTTGTAGTGGCGTTTGCGGCTTGGTTAAATTCTGCTTCCTAGGTCTGCTAGGTCCCCTGGGCCTCTGGGCGCAGAGGGCTAAACCCTTGAAGCCTGAACCGCAAACCCGCAAACCCGTACACTCGGGCCTTCAGTATCTGTACTCTGGTCAAACACTGTGTACTGGTACATGCAGAGTGTTGGATTGAAATTGCTGCAGCGTACTACTATCGAGAACGAGATTGAAAAAATATCCCGGCAGACGTGAGCCTTTTCAAGATGCAACAAATCGCGAGCTCTCATGCCCGGACCCCTCCTTCAGCAGTCCTTCTTAATTGTAGGACTCTTACGGTGTTCTACAGCGCCCTTCCGAAATTCCAGGAGGTCCAGAAGTGCGCCAACTTCAGCATGGAAGACCAATGGAGAGGACTCAGACTGAAGCCATCTTGCTCGGTTGCCCTTCTTCTAAGCGCTGGGCTCGTCGTCGTTCGGTGTCACTGCCCTGTTCAGGATTTCGAGCTTTTGGAAGAGCGACTTCGGGTTGAGGATGCAATGGTGCAGGGTTCTCGACGTTCCGGTTTACGTCCTTGTAACCATCATGCGGATGATGGCTAGCGGCATTGGATCTGTATCACGGTTCGTTTCTTCCACAGGTGTCACTTGTGTTTGGTGTTGTTCCCAGTTGTTGTAGTCGTCATTCCTTTCATGGTAACTATGGTAACTAGTGACCTTGTTACTAGAGACCTTCTGCTGACTGCTACTGATGATATGTATGGCAATGGTTTCATAAGGAGAGCATGACCGCCCTTGTGGTACCCCTCCACCGCTACCAAACCGTAGCCATGGATTCGAAAGGTAGCCTGAGGAACAATACCAAAGAAATCCGAGTACAGAGCTCAAGATAAAGTGGATCATGGCAGACCACTAATTTCTAGATCCTTTTGGGCCCTTCGTGCTTGCTTCGAGGCCGGGAAGGTCATGGCCCAGCCTCTGCCGGCCTAACACTTGCCGAGGCAGTGCAACGTGACCCATCACAGAATATACAGACTTCCCTGGATGCCATCATGCTGAGCCTGTATCAGACTCATGACACGCTGTGTCTCGGAAGATCCTCCTCTACAACTGAAAGCCTGCAAAACCAATCCAGGAATTGCTCGAGAGGAGCGTGCTTTACTTTCGTCTTTCTTCGTCCTTTCTGAGAGACTCAGGGGGTGTCGTAATCCCAAGTAGGCTCAGTCAGGTACTCACAACGCCTCGAGTGGAACCGCCGTATTGCGTAAGTTCAATGATCCTTCAGTCTACCGTAAATCCCCAAAAGCCCGAACGCTGAAGCTCTGCTCCCAAAACCCACGAACCCCCAGTCACTTATCAATTCCGCGAAGCCCAACAATGACCGGACCCAAGACCCGAAGCACCTAGGTAGCCCAGGCACCGAATCAGCACATCTCTCTACACCTCCAAGCCCCAAGCCCAAACTCCTGTCGCTGTTATCGTCCAACCAAAAAATTCCATTGCACAACCCCTCCACAGACTCCAAGCAGCCACGACCAAACGCCACAATGTAGCGGCCTGAAGAGTTAGAACAAGAGGTCACCAGGACAAGAAGGAACCAAGAGGAATACTGCTAGAAATTGCTCAAGCTTCTACATCTTCGGCCCCAAAAAACGCCGCTGGCCCACCTCTCAACCACCAGCTCCACGTCGGAGGGGCTCCTAAGATTTGTGAGTTTGGGGTTTTAGGGGCTTCTGAGCTTCCAGGGACTACAGGCGCTTGAGTTTTTGAGGCTCGCGGTCGGTCAGGGAGTGGTCAGTGTTGAGGCAGCAATGGGTTGGAAAGCATATGATTCCGCTTGATGGTTAAAAAAAGTCTCCCTGCAGTGGCCGACAGCTTCTTCCAGAAGCTCCCAGTGGGGGAGACTCAAAAACTAGACTAAGAAGAAGACTGTCAACACAAAGTTTGCTAGCTGCTAATCTGCTATTCATCGATCCCCTCGTATGGACCAACTGCAGAGAGAATAACTTCCCCTTGCGCAGGCTCCGAATACGAGCACACGTCATTCCTTATTCGCAAGATCTTTCTAGCAGCCTCGGCTTAACTGTTGCGCAATGATCTATTTGAGTTCACTTCCGATGCACATCACGACCACCTCCCGAAAGCGGCAGCCCATATTCAAGCAAGATGCAACAGGGCACAGCACATCCAGCAATCATAGGCCCCTATCCCCAGACCCTTCAGACTCAAAATACAGCATTACACCAGGAACCGGATCGCAAGAACGCGAGAAGCCCTGCACACACTTACCCCAGGCCCCGATACCCAAAACAAATACACCAAAACCGCTCGAAGCCTAACCCTAAATCCCAAACCCTAAACCTTAAACCCTAACTCCCGTACCCAGACCTTAAGCTTGGTGCCTCTCGTAGCCCAGTACATCGTCAGCCCTAGCCAGAAGTTGTGTTGTCAGCATTGGTCAGGAAGGCTGGGTGATGAGCACTCGGGGGCTCAGATTTCAAGCCTTCAGGAAAGCTGGTTTTTGCTGTTTGGGGTTACCATTTCAGGGTCTCTGGAGACCATGGAAAGGAACGAAGCTGAAACCCGACAGCACCTGATATGGGTTTAGGCTTGAGGGATTTGGAGGTGTTCAAGGCTTAAAGGTGTTCGGTTGTGGGTTTAGGGCTTTAAGGCTTTATTAATGGCTCAAATTTCAAGCATGATATAGAACATATCATATGGGATCCAGAAAGCAACGCTGAAATCCTAGGATCAGCATTTTTAAAACTACCAGAAGAAAATCTGCCTTCCCTCGCTCCCTATCTTCCTTCCTCCCGGCTCCGTCTCTTCAGCCGTGCTTTTGGACAGATTGGCGAAGCGACATCAAACCCTTGGCTCAGATGAAACAAAACGTGCTCAGAGGGGCCCCAGGTCGTGCGAGGGCCCGCCGCAGAAGCAGAAGCATGACCTCACCATCCCCGGCTGGGCCCAGGTCTTCGGGCTAAGGAAGATTAAAAGCGATAATGGCAGCATCTGTTAACCCCATAAAAGCAATATGTAGGAAAGCAGCAAGGCTAGTAAGACTTGAAATAGATCCGAAACCCAGGTGTCAGTAATGACGAAGATAGTGCGGAAGTATTTGCCACACTGCTTGTAGTTGTCAACGTTGTCTCCAAACACCAAACAACCCTTTGAGCCTCAGCTTCTACCTCCGGACGGTGGAAGCCATAAACCCTAAACCGCTCAGCTCCGAAACCTAGCACCAGACGCCCAAAAATGGCTAGCCGGTTGACTTGTTCCTAGGGTTCCCCAACATATTCATAGTAAGACTCTGCAAACCTCAGTGTACATACTTCGCTCCGACAGCAGAAACACCCAAACCCAAACCCAAAGCCCTCTCAAATCTAGAAGTACCTTAAACCTGAACCCTGGGTCTCGACACGAAACCCTGAACCCGAAACCTCAATCCCAAATCCCATGATGGCATTCGTTAAAACAAGGATTCCAAGAGAGGTCCCTAACTTAAAATGAGCATCCGACTTCGAAGCACACAACCCCAAAAGCCTAACAGCCACAGCTGGGAGCCAGCCAGGCGCCAATCTTCAACGCGACGTCCGGAGCCCGACCATAACCTTGTGCCAGCGCCGATTCAGGGATCCGTTGCACCGGTTGCAAGGGGTGACCCAGCGTGACCATGTGCAACTCCGGTAGGAGCCTTCTGGCTACTGGAACTTGCACAAAGCCCTAACCTTGAACAAGAACTTGAATGTGGAGCAGCTCACTGCAGTGCGAGGATTGTAAAGCGAAAACCCATGTGTCTCTCGCCCCCCAAGCTACACCCCAAAGAAGAGAAGTCGTCTGAATCCCGAAGCGCGATTGGAGAGCGTGAGCCTCAAACTAGCAAGAAAAAACACTAAGCCAACCCCCGGCCACACCACTGTCATATCTCGGCCTGTTATTTTTTTGGTCATTGGGGGGTTGTGCTCACAGTACGCTCTGACAATCCAGACCATTGCGTCACCAAGAAGT
Source organism: Symbiodinium sp. clade A Y106 (assembly GCA_003297005.1). NCBI lineage: Eukaryota > Dinophyceae > Suessiales > Symbiodiniaceae > Symbiodinium > Symbiodinium sp. clade A. The sequence continues at coordinate 178,320 of BGNK01000936.1, forward strand.
TCATTAACTGGACTTCACGCCTCGAGTTCTGGTCTTGGAAGTCTGTCGTGGAAAGGTTCAGGTTTCATGTCTGCGCCTTCGCGGTTCCCTGGTTTTGGGGTTGTCTTGATATGTTGGGTTAGATCGGGAAAGGCTCGGGCGGAGGCAGTGTCAACCCTGAAAGCTCCAACAAAGCCCTATCGACGATTTCGCTATCCGTATCTTTTTATGAAACAACGTGAGCCCACGGCTGATCACCTCCTTCCTGTCGGACAGGAACGCCATCCAAAGAGCCGGCCAAACTCGTTGACCCTCAACTTCAGCTTCACAAAAACGTTTTGAACAACCTCACTAAACCCGAAACGGAACCCTGAAAATTGTAACCCCGCCTTAAACACTATGGGAGACGAGCCGGAGCTCAACGATTGCTATCAGCGATAAACTGAATAGGTACAAACTGAATTAAACTTGAACATATCCTTCTGAAAAATATACATAAGCTGGCAAAGTGCCAAAAAAACTACTCTCGAGCTGCATGGCCCTGAACTTCCGGGGTCAAGAACAGGAATCTGCACTGCCCGACGCGTTCACACAACCCTTGAAAGGCATAGTTTTGTTATTGTTGGAGGAACGATTTCGTAGGTTAGCCATGCCTTCTTTTGGCGTCGCCTTGCTCACTCCTGCAACGTCCGATTTCTGGAGTACAGCTGCCGGTTCTGAAATTCGCGCTTACTGTGAAAATGTTTCCCCATACGACCTTAGTATCGGGTCGATCTTGCATTTAAATGAAAACATGAAAAATGCGGGAACAACAACGACAAAGGATACCGTTGGATTAGCTAAACGCGCCCCCTCCAACAACCTTCAGGACTGTTGAAAGTGGTCTTCGACACAACTTGCCATGTTTTGTAGGTTCTAATAAGGCTCTGAGACTTATTGAAACGATCTAGATGCCAAAAGCACGGATCCGAAGGTGTTGCTGTTACAGAAAACATCTAGCTGCATTGCGCCGTCGTGGCGCTATGGTCATTGGAACGAGGCACAGGACCGAACCCACTTTCCAGTGGTGGGGAAGACCACTGCCCGCACGTCTTCAGAACTGCGGGCAAACACGGGTGGGCTAAGCAATCGCTCATCTGCAATCTGTCTTCATTGCCGTTAGCATCATTTTACCCGTGATGGCTGAGCGGCAGGCCCCGCCGTGCCGATGGTACGAGTGAACACCAACAGAAGTGAGCAGAATTTGGTGTTTGGCTTGCATCGTCCGGTCTTGGTCAAACGAACAAACTAATCACTTCCTGTGGAAGGCCTATCCATGTTGCTGAGAAGCGAACATTCGACTTTCGCGCAAATCCACCGGAAGTTCGAAAACTGCTACGGTTGCTTGTTTAATTTCCTGTACTTGAAGGCGCCCCTAGCCGGGGCGAGGGGGTGCGAAGCACTCTTCCCAATTCCGACTTTGCGATTGTAGGACGAGAGAACGCGGCCGTGACGGACCAGCCGACCCCAAAGCCGGTATTCCGGCCTCGATTTCAGCCGACGAGATAGGGGGGAACTGTGGCACACTCAGAACATTTTCAAGCAAGGCCGGATTTCCAGACTTGCAAAGTCGGAAATCCGACCTTGCAATTTCGGACACGTTTCGGACAAAAATCGACCCGAATACGCTGAACGCTCCGGGTTCGTGGCGGACGATGCATTACCCCTGCCGGCCGGGCCAAAGGCACATCAAATCCATCAACTGCAATGGCAATTTCGCAGCAGACTGCTCAGAGCAAAATCGACCCGGAAGACGCTCCGGGCATTGAGGCGGATCGAGCATTGCCTGTCCCAGCCGGGCCGTTTCGGTGCAGTTTCTCTCAACTTTTTCTCTCTTTGGGGAGGATGTTCCAGGTCTCCATTTTGTGTTAGCTTCGAGCTTGGTTTGGAGACATACGTTTACTCGAAGGCTTGTCGATTCCGCAGCCTACGCGCCGAGCTCAAGCAATCTTAAAGGCTGAGCGTTTGGAACAGCTTGCGGGCTCGCGCCTCGCAGACAGCGGCCGAGCAGAGCCCTCGTTACTTCGAGGGCTTGTCGATTCCGTAGCCTGCGCGCCGTAGCTCAAGCAATCTCAAAGGCGACGAAGTGCTTGCCAAGAGCGTTCAAAACAGCTGGACAGCGTGCAATCACAAGCGGAAGCTTCAAAGAGAACTCAATCACTCAAGCGCAATCCGTCCTCAGAGCTTGAAGAAATCTGATTTGTACAATGTCCGACTGAATGTCAATTCTTGCCATTCTCACTTGGCCGAAGCCAATCTCTTGCAAAACTAGCTCAAAAGCCGGTGATTATCAACAATAATTTTGACAATTTGATTGTCACCCGACTGCCCTGTCGGCACTCACAATCGGCGGTGGCGAAGCCTTTAACCAATTTTCAAAAGGAGCGAAGAACTCAATCAGACATGTTTGTCCGATGCTGTATTGCAATGCATGCAAGCAATCATGGAGAAATCGACTGTAGTGCCGTGAAGAACTGACTTGAAACAATAGGAAAACTTCATCTCTCAAGTCTCTCACTCTTCTTTACCACTTCTTTCTCTCTTCTTTCTTTTGTCAATCAAGCGGCCTAAGGCGCTGGCGCAATCAATGGTCAGACGGTTCCTCCAATGAAACCTAAACATGCAATGTGAAACAATCTTTGTTTGGTTTTAGTGGTCTAGATGAGACAAAGCGGTTGAATGAGAAGTATCTACAATACCGAGCTTCGAAGTCAGATTCTTAAGAACCTCAGTAGGAGAATACTTCGTCAATATGTCAGCGGGGTTCAACTTCGTGTTCACTTTGCGAACGGACAATACGCCAGAACGAACTAGGTCTTGCATATACAAGTACATCAGTTCAACATGCTTGGTCTTCTTTCCGGCTCCAAATCTGGTCGCAATGGATCGACCTGCTGTGGAATCGGTAAACATAATCATGTTGACTCGTTTGTTGGCGGATTCAGCCTCTAGGATCAATGACTTCAAGAACAAAGCCTAACAAAGCATCGCTTGTTCCTTGCCCAATTGCGTAGAGCTCGGCTTCTCCCGATGACAATGCAACAGTGGCCTGAGTACGACTCGTGTGAATCATATCACTGCCCAATACCTGAGCGGTGCTGCCACGAGTCGATTTTCGAGTCTTGCTACATCCAGCCCAATCGCTATCAACGTAACAGACAATGTCAAGCGAAGAAGTCCAATCTTCCAGCATATGGCTGGGCTTAATTCGAAGCACATAATCCTTAGTGCCAGACGGATACCTCAATAGGCGCTTCAGCTTGGCTAAGCTTTCAACTGTGGGGCCTTTCACATCACGCGAGAGTTCTTTCACTGCGTAAGAACAATCTGGCCTCACAAATGCCAACCAAAGAAGCTTACCGACAGCGGTGCGGAACAATGAATGTGCCTTGGCATCCAGAGCAACATCTGCGTCTTCAATCCGCTTAAGAGAGGATGACCCTGTTGTGTTCACAGAGTTCACATTGTTCATGGAGTACAATCCAAGAAAATCTGCGTACTGCTTGGGCATGAAAATGTCAATGGAATCTCCGTTGTGACGCAATTTCCTGCCTAGAAAGCTATGTTCAGTGTTGGGCTTCAATTCACCTGTAATCTTCACAAGAAGTTCCTTGCCTAAAGCATCAATGAACTCTTTCTTCAGCTTTGCATCTCCAACAATGAGGAGATCGTCAACGTAGGCTAGAACATACAATGACCGTGATTTGTGGCAATACAAGTTGCTGTCTGACTTGCAACGACGAAAGCCCAATTTTTCCATAACGGTCGGGAAATGATCTTGCCATCGTTTAGGACTTTGACGCAATCCGTACATGGCACGATTCAAAGTCCATAAGCCATTCGCTTGCGGGTAGTACTCAGATGGTGGCCACACGAACACTGGTTCTTCAATAGAAGCATGCAAGAATGCGGTGGAGATGTCTGCTAGACTAATCTCCCAAGATCTTGCCAATGCCATCACCAGCAGTAACCTGAGGGTAACCAATGACGGGGTACTAGCATAGATAGAGTCGACATCAATGCTCGAAGAGTCCTGGAAACATCCTTGGACTACCAATCTCATTCTGAGCTCAGTGTCAGTTTTCCTTCAACTCCGAAAACTTATGCAAATCACATATGATGTCAATCAACATGATATAATAGTATTCCATTATTGCCAAATGGTAAAACACTCAAACGTCAAGAGACTCGTATATCTGATCACAAGATACGTGAACATATCTGTAATTGTAGAAGTTCACATGAATAAAAATATTCAATCTCGTGAATCAATATTGTCATTCATCAAGAGAATATCATATCTCAAAATTGAGCACGCTCGGTCAACCCTCTTTTGCTCGAACCCTGGCTGAAGCGACGTCCTCGGCACGAGTTTCAAAGTGCATTCGACCCAGTCGATCAAGAGGGAGGACAAGTGCCATGCACATTGCCCGTGTGCGATCGCACACACAAGAGAAGTCTCCACAGCACGACTCTTCCCTCCCTCCATTGGAGTGGGCAGAGCACACGCTGCCCTGCAAGATACTTCGTTGGTGTGCGTGGACAGCCCGGAATTCCTCAAACAAGCACTCAAACTGGACACCTGTGGTGCGCTGACCGGGTGCGAGATCACACTTGACAACATGAGGTAAGGAAGCCATCCTTCACAGCCAACTCCATCCGAAGGTCGCTCGTGCGCTCAGAGGCAAGAGGCTCCTCTTGTTTCGCAAACTCCTGACAGCTGCTGGGGTGGAAGATCCCGGCTTGTTCCAAGAGATTTGTTCGGGTTTCAGGATTCTGGGCTTTGTTGAACCCAGTGGCCAGTTTCCTGTCATCTTCAAGTATGCCTCCATTACTATTATTCACGGACATCTGTCGGTCAGAGAAGCGGATCAAACGAGCCTGGTGGCACTTTGGCCAATCTCAGAACTTACCTAGACTAAAATCAATACTTGCAATGATAACATCGGCTTCACGAAGCCACAAGCTACAAGTGTCGGCAGGCAAACCGGGGGCTTTCTGCAGGTGCGCAAGATTTTGTTGCGCTGATGAATGAAGTTGATGCCAGTCGAGCAAAGAAAGCACGACGGAAACGACTCAGCACAAACAGGCCTATGAATGTGTGACAACCCTGCAGACTGCTCACTGAGAAAAGAGTGGCGAGCAATTACTTGACGAAGTTGCTTGAAATAGTTGAGGTGGCACTGAAATTGACTCCGAGCAGCTTTGGCCGGATCAATTAGCTTCTTGATCTCTTCGACATCCAAGTTGAGCCAGTGCAGAAGTGACTTTTCGGTGACGCTTCGCACAGCATCGTTGGCATGAGTAGAAATGGCAGTTTCTTCCCAAGTAAGGTAATGCCTTCTGCGCCTTTTGTTAATCTGGTCCAGGCGAATGATGGCAGTCGTAAATTGAATTTGTTCGAGAAGGTCGGAAATTGACAATAAATGATGCCTATACGACAGATTCTTTTCAATGGCAAGTTTTGACTGGCACTGGACAAGGCGAGTACAAGTCACTTTAATGTCCCACGCAATCGGTAAGGACATATGATCAGTGAAAGCCTGGCAGGGGGCATACAGCGACACCAATGTAGCTCGTGCCATGCGCTAAGCCTAGTGACTCGAAATCATCTTCATCACTCCAAGCATTTTGCAGGAGAGAAAAAAATAAACTCCTAAATTTCCACATGCCTGCCACATTAGCACATTTAGAAATAAACGGAGCTTTATCACCCCCTAGCTGCAGAAAAACAAGAAGGACCTGCATCCAATTATTAAACACTTTCTTTTTAGAAATTTCTTACGTGTCCAAAGTCTCCAGAAGGAGAACAGTGCGCGGAAACCAGTGTGATTCCCTCCACAGTTGTGATAGGCCGTCCCAATCCTCACGCAGATTGTGAACAACATCGGCCGGCAGCTGCAGTATCTGCACTGTGGCGTGGAGATGATGTTTTGCTTTTGAAGCCGATATGGCGCAGCATGTGCATTGGTCAGCAGTCTTTCCACTAGCACCACAAGCACCCACCAAAACCAGCCTCCGCACCCACCGCAACATCTGGCACCATTACAACCAAAGTGTGGCTTCTACAACAGCTTTTTTGTGAAGAGACTGCCGTGCAAACACTAACCTGCGAAAAAAGCATGATATCGACCGTATTGCGTGTTGGTTGAATGAGGCAATTCGTTCGAAACGGCAAGTCAACTCGAGACACCTGCCACCACCCAAAGAGGTACTCAGCTTGCTTTTCTGCACATTCACATTGACCAAAAGCCGTCATGCTGCAACTGCTGCATGTACCCTTCGTTAGTGCATCCTCTCCGACGACAACATTGCTACTACTGCAATTTTTCATTCCAATCGCAGCCAGCTGCTGCGCGCGCAGACTCGTGCAATGCATTGCACCGTGCTTCGAGAGCACTTCACCACAAGTTCGCACAAACAGCTGAGAATGTGGCCCGGAATTTCGGGCAGAGGCCAGGGCACATGCAACGACAGGAGAAGGATGTGTGCCCCACAGAAGAACAAGAAGAACAGAGAGCGAGATAACGTGGTCAAGCCGTTAGTTTCCGAGGGACCTCTAGGGAACCCCAGGGCCTCTGGGCCTCTCACACAGCACAACGCACAGAGCAGGCACGCTCCACACTTTTCACTCTGCTGTTCTTCAGCAGTCCAGGNGGCCTCTGGGCCTCTCACACAGCACAACGCACAGAGCAGGCACGCTCCACACTTTTCACTCTGCTGTTCTTCAGCAGTCCAGGTCTTGAGCCAAACCCGGCACGGCTTGAGGCTTCAGTACACAGCTCCCTGGACTTGAAACACTTCACAGCTGGTGAGCACTAACAGCGAACTTGAACTTCAGCTCTCTAAACACTAGAACTGGCTCCTGATACCTCTTAGGTATCCCGCTGTGGCTCTGTCGAAAGCGAACAGGCTTGAGTCACTTTACAAACACTCCAAGCGTCCACAAAGCTCACTCCGAGGTCCGGGCGGTACGACCGAAAGGCGGACCGACCAACCGACCGACCAACAAACCAACAAAAGGGTTTCGAAAACATGCAGAATGGTTTCGATCCATGCTTCACCATGCCAAAAGAAATCGCACTCACATGACATGCAAAACAAGGCTGTGCGAAACTTTCCAAAGCAAGTTCAAGTGCTTCCATTGCCAGCTGGGAACCTTGGGAGGTCACATAAATCAACTCCCCCTCTTGACCGAAGGTTCCCAGACCCGGTCCTGTCCTCCTTTCGAAGACAAACGCCACAGAAGAAGTCCTGTGCGTAT
>BGNK01000937.1:366-62615 GCA_003297005.1 Symbiodinium sp. clade A Y106
CCGAGGATAAGGCCTTGGACTGACGGAGCGCCCCTGTTTTTCAGATCAGCACTCTTAGAGAGCTTGAACTCCGAGGGTGGGGCCTCGGACGCGCCTGATTTTAAAATCAACACCCTTGCGATCTCTTGAACTCCGAGGGTGGGGCCTTGGACTGATGGAGCGCCCCTGATTTCTAAATCAGAACCCTTGCAGATCTCGAACTCCAAGGGTGGGGCCTTGGGTTGATGGGGCGCCCTTGATTTCTAAATCACAACCCTTACAGATCTCGAGCTCCGAGGTCATTGGACTGATGGGCTGCCCCGGATATCGGGCTTGTCGGGTTTAGCGGGTTTAGCGGGTTTATCGGGTTTATCGGGTTTAGCGGGTTTATCGGGTTTATCGGGTTTAGCGGGTGTATCGGGTTTAGCGGGTTTATCGGGTTTATCGGGTTTAGCGGTGCGCGTCCGCTGTTTGCGCGCGCAACGGGTTTTTGTAAGGGCTCTCGTCGAGTGCATTTGTTTGGAGGGGGAATCTATGCAAAGGTCCAGCTGTCCTAAACCCTAGACCCCTAAACCCAAAGCCTTATAAACCCCTTTAAAGGAACCCTCCGAAACCCTTACCCTAAACCCCAAACCCTAATTGAACCCCTAAACCCTAAACCCACAGATCGACTACTCGTCCGAGAGATCCAGGCATGGTACCCGAAGTCTACCAGGCAGGAACTTCGCCGGCCCAAAATGGAGCTTTAGGCTTTAGGTGCCCTGGCCAGCAGCGACTCCTGCCTGGAAGACAGGTTGGCTCTGCAGAAGAAGGGGCTTGAGCGCCTCTCGCAGGTTGCGGTGTAAAAGTTTGCCAGGAACGGAGGACACCAAAATGGAGCGGCATGCTCCACATCCGAGCGCTTGTCCTGCCTTCTTTGCTAGGCACACTAAGTCCCCTCCGCGAAACGCAACGTTCGCGGGCCCGTATAACGGACTTGAGCATAATGGGGTACAATTGCCGGGCCGTGGTCGGGGCATGTAGTTGTAGGAGTTCCGCTGAAATCCCGTCAGGGCCGGCAGCCCGGAGAGCGTCGAGACGAAGGACATGTCAAGCGTCCACGGCTGCAGACGGGCCTTCGAGAAGGATTGCACGTACTCGCCTGGGCTAACCTTATCGCCTGCCTGTTGTGTCGCAAAATGGCTGCGCCACGCCGTCGCTCGTTGCTCGGTGGTCTGTGCCATGGAGCCATCCGGCAACCGCAACATAGGTAGCGGAGCAATGCTGCTCTTACGCAAGGACGTAGCAGCCGGGAAAGCTCGACGAAGAGCTTTGTACAGGGATTTGTTTCGGGGTTGAGGGTTTAGGGTATAGGGGTTTAAGGTCTAGGGTTTGGGGTTTAGAGTTTAGGGTGGGCTACTTGGGGCTTCATGGCTGGAGATAACTCGGATTCTAAGTAAGGCAACTACCCATGAACCTCCAAGTAGTGCTTACGACCGTGCATAGCATGCTAGATGTTATCGTATAGCTGCATAGCTCATACAGTAGTATATACTTCAGTCTATGCTGTGTGACAACTAAACCTTTAACCCTAAACCCTAAAAGCCTAAACCCTAAAAGCCTAAACCCTAAAAGCCCAAACCCCTAAACCACTCCTAAACCCCCAAACCCTAAAAACCCTAGACCCTAAGCTACGAATCCTTCTGCTTGGGGTCCGTATCTTCCAACGAACCCGAGCCTTTTCCGTCAGCCATGTCTAATCTAAGCCATTTACAGGTGGGTAGTTATTAGGTGGGTAGTTTCCCATAAGCCTCCCATACCACTCCTATAAGGTAAAGGGGGTCTTATGGGAGTAATATGGAAGAAGAACTACCCACCTNGGTGGGTAGTTATTAGGTGGGTAGTTTCCCATAAGCCTCCCATACCACTCCTATAAGGTAAAGGGGGTCTTATGGGAGTAATATGGAAGAAGAACTACCCACCTGTAAGGGGCTTCTATCTAAACCGGGGAACCCAGAGACCCCCAAACCTCCTGACTAAGGGTTTAGGGTTTTTGTTTTTTCGAACCCTCGTGTCTTTTCAGCTCGCTGACTGTTTAGGGTTTAAGGTTCAGGGGTTTAGGGTTTTAGGTTGAGGGTTTTAGGATTTAGGGAACCATAATACTAAAGCCCTTATAGCTTACTTGGAGGGTCGGAGGACTTAGCAACTGGTTATTTTAGGGACTTATAAGTACCATAACCCCAATTAGGGGTCCCTTTTAGGGTACTTATAAGTCTACTTACTACCTACTTACTAAGTCCCCTAAAGACCCCCCAAGTAAGGTAGATTCCTTAGCTAAGGGAGATGGGGCTCCCTGGGTGCATCCCGCAACCCTAGACCTTAAACCCTGAACCTTTAATCCTGAACACCCAAACCCTACAAAATAGTAGGTTATGACCCCTTAATTAGAGGGTAGAACCCTTAAAACGGTAGGTTTTGGCCCCGGTAATCCTGAACCTTTAACTGGGCTTTTAAGTAACCAGGGAGAAAAAAGTATAAACTTGTATTTCATAAGGGTTCCTTTAAGAAAAAAGTATTAAAGTATGGTACTCCAAAGCCCCAGTTAATCCTCTTTACTAGGTGGTGCTTTTAAGGCTTTTGAAAAATATTAGTACATAAGATCCTCTTAAGCCCAATAAGGGAAAATATAAAATGTCCCAAAGCCCTACCTAGTTTAATCCTGAAGACCCAAACCCTACAAAATAGTAGGTTATGACCCCTTAATTAGAGGGTAGAACCCTTAAAACGGTAGGTTTTGGGATCCTCAGGTAATCCTGAAGACCCAAAGAAGTTCGATTTGGGGTTTGGGTTCAGGGAAACCGGGCTTGAGGGTGGATAGATAAGGGATCCTAGCACGAATCCTCCTAAAGCCATGTTCCAACTTTCTGTCTTCTACTATAGGGTTTTAGAGTTTGCGGCTACGTCTTGGAATTTAGGCGTTTGGGGCGCAGAGTTTAAGTGATTAGGTTTATGGAGGCCTGGAAACACGAAGCACTACCCGAACAAGCAGAGCTAAACCCCAAACCCCCGAAACAAGCCCCCCCCAGACCCCGAAAGTCAAGATCCTAGACCGCTAAGCTACTGGAATCCCGTAGCCCTAAACCACCCTTGAACGTTTTAGGGTTCAGGGTTTCAGGCTTAGGGCTATAGGAAGTTTAAGGCGCCCGAACCGGAGCCTGAAACCCAAACCAAACCCTCAAACCAGAAACCTAAATCCTATACCCTAAACCCTAAATCTAGTTCATGGTTGGGATAGGATTAAGCATTTAAATTTTTATTCCTTATTGGCTTTAAGTACGTGGAAGCCAGGCCTGCACCTGCGCCTGGCGCAAAGGGAGCAGATTTTGAGGCCCAGGGGCTCTATAGGGTGTAGGAGGGGTTTAGGATTTACGAGTTTGGAGTTTGAGGGTCCAGGCGATTTAAGGGTTTAGGCATTAGGGTTTAGGGTTTAGGATTTAGGGTTTTTTGTTCTGGGTCTAGGGGGCTTTGGGAGCGTACTGCAAGGGGCTTATAGACATGTGTTTAAAGGGGCTTATAGATATGTCAATGTGCTTGCTTGCCCGTTTGGGGGGGGCGGTGTCACATAAGACTTTTGCTATGGGAGTGCAAAGTTCCCCATTGAGCAATACTTGAAGTTCTGGCTTTCATCCTTGATTTTTATGGTTGCTATTATGGTTATTCTGGTTACTATTGGAATTGCTATCAATATTGATTGCCACCCATTATTATGAATTATGCCTGACATTATTATTGGTATAACTGCTATTATGGTTGCCTACAGCGAAACCAGAAATCCAACTCTCAGCCTGTGCTACAGGCCCAATGCCGCTCTACCCCCCGTAGAAAAAAATCACAGCAACATGTACATGTTTGGCGATCCTGACAAAAGAAGCCGCAACTCAAAAAGCAAAAACTGAAGAAGTCACCACCATGCTTACAAGCCGCCAATCTATACCCACGGTAGCCCGAAGCCTGAAGCATGAAGCAGTGGGCTCAAAAACCCTGAACACCCAAAGCCGAAGCTCCTAGCCCTGAACCTAGTTACCACGGCTCTGCGCAGCAGCAGTTTTATCTCGAAAATCAACAGCTGCTGTATACAACAGCCTCAAACCCGCAGCACGGGAGGAGCCCTGTGATATAGGGTCCATATAGTTAGTTTTGCGGTGCATAATTCCTTAAAAGGGAGCTCCAATCAATTCTAGCATTATGTTTATGCTTCTATATTAGACCCCTCCTAGCCCGTTGTCCCACAAACAGGCCGACCATCGCCTGCGCATGCGCCTGGATGCAAATGGGCACTGAAGAGTATGTTCGTCCGGTGCAAAGGGAATTTTAAGTCATTCCGGTAACTAAGAAACCCTAAGCACCAAACCCGAAACTCCTGTACCCCCCTTAGAACCATAATAAAAATATTGTCTCGAACATTCTCTTGGGTTTTATATGAACAATAAATAAACAAATCCTAAGGAGAAGATAGGCTCAAGCAAGCTAGGTGAGGGTGCCGCTTTCATGCGCCGAAAGTGTCGAGATCCCTGGCACTCTATCATGGCGAACCCTGAGTAGGGTTTAGGGTTTCAAACTGAAAATAAACTCATATACAAAAAACATAAAACCATGTTATGATATTTACGATACTTTGTTGAAGCATAATCTCATGCCATAAGGTGGCCCGTAACATATTGCTATTGGTTCATACAAGGTAATCAAAAACAAGAAATTCATCAAACTAAACCTCATATGATCATATAACGTAATGTAAATGCAATATAACGAAACATGATAATATAGCGATATAGTACGGTACAGTATAGTACTGGAACTTTTGGAGAACGAACATCACTGGAATAGAATATGATATAAGTGTAAAGTATATATATATACACGTCATATATGTATATGTGTGTATGTACACATATATGCGCAAATAGGTGATATCTATCTACATACATATATACATACACAGATGCATGTGTATGCACACATGTATTTGTCTGTGTATATATATATATAAATAACTACATATTCGATTTTTCTATTCCCCGATGACATTATGTTGATCTGTGATTAGTTGCTGGTTTGTGAATATATGCGAACATATATACACGTTTATCTATGTGCATATCAACCCATCTATAGCTAACAATTGTGGTTCCGTTATGGGCCACGGCTGGTTTAGAGTTCGGGTACGGCTCAGACAGGAAAGGATCTCACTGGATCGAGGACCCTGACAAAAAAAAGCCTGGCAAGCTCAATATAAAAACAGAAACAACAAACATTATGAATAGCCCTTAGACCCCAGGATCACAGGGGTTCTGCCTAGCATATGTAGTTCTTGTGAAGGAACTCAACTGGGGTGCAGCTGAAGGGCCCCGACCCCAACATTGTTACGTTCAAGCCGCATAAAGCAAAACAACCTCATAGTTCATGCACAGCTCGGACTTCAGTAGCCCCCAACCAATACCTGTACCCTGCTTCCGATTATTCGGTTTTCATAAGGGGGCCTCAAAACAATAAGGACAAACGGGTACTACTGGGAGACCTACCCTAAGTCCCAAACTTTTCAAAACTGAACCCTACTAGCCCCTAGACCCTGAACGGGTACTACCGGGAGACCCAGAGAAATCGGCGCAAGTTTCAACAACCCGCCTGTGCTTGCGCCTGAAGCTCAGCGAGGCTGGCAGCTGTGTGTGCCTCTTCATTGTTGGGGCTTAAGTCTTTGGGGTTTAGGGCTTAAGGGCTTAAGGGCCTAGGGCTTTTGGGTTTAGGGCTTAAGGGCTTTGGGCTTAGGGTATATTAGGGTGCCTCATGGAAGTTGAGCTTCACGGACACGGAGGGCATTTCAATAAGGCAGTGGCATAAGGTTGAGGGTCCGAAGTTTTGAGTTTGGAGATAGGCTTCAGTTCGTTTTGCGGTTCAGTTTGGTGCTCAGGGTTTAGGGCCCTTCGGCTTCCTTTGGAGTTCGAAGTGTGATCTCAAGAGGAATAAGTAGCGAGTAGAAGTAGTAGTCGTCGTCGCCGCCGTCCTCGTCGTGTAGTAGTAGCAGCAGCAGCAGTAGCAGCCGCAGTAGCAGCAGCAGTAGCAGTAGCAGGAGCAGGAGCCGGAGCAGGAGCAGGAGCAGTAGCAGTAGAAGTAGCAGAATCAGTAGCAGTAGAAGTATAGCTGTGGCAACAACGGCAGTCATTGTTGCAGCTGTTGCTGGCTGGCGGTGGTCCTGTAACTCGATGAGTTGTGTGTGTGTGTGTTGAGATCGCTGCGGGTAGCAGCGTTGCTTGTTTCGTCGTTAGCCGTAAAACTTTCGACAACAAGCCGACATGTGCAACTGTCAAAAACGACACCACCTTACACCCAAAGCCCTAAACCCTAAACTCTAAGCCCCAAACCCTAAGCCCTAAACTCTAAGCCCCAAACCCAAAGCCCTAAACCCTAAACTCTAAGCCCCAAACCCAAAGCCCTAAACCCTAAACTCTAAGCCCCAAACCCTAAGCCCTAAACCCTAAACTCTAAGCCCCAAACCCAAAGCCCTAAACCCTAAACTCTAAACTCTAAGCCCCAAACCCTAAGCCCTAAACCCTAAACTCTAAGCCCCAAACCCCAAGCCCTAAACCCTAAACTCTAAGCCCCAAACCCAAAGCCCTAAACCCTAAACTCTAAGCCCCAAACCCTAAGCCCCATACCCTCTGAGACCTTTCCGGTCGGTTGCCCTCCTTGGGTCTCAAGTACTCGACCCGAAGCCCGGAACCTAAACCCGAACTGCGTTTAGGGTTTAGGGTTTAGGGTGGGGTTTAGGGTGGGGTTTAGGGTTTAGGGTAGGGTTTAGGGTTTAGGGTTCAGGGTGGGGTTTAGGGCTTAGGGGTGTATAATACTGGCCCGTTATAGGTCTTGGGCCATTATTCTACGTACTTTTGAAGGTTTAGGTAAGCCTTACACCCAGACCCTAATCGTAGAGAGACCGACAAAATCCAAGCTATTCGAAGCTGGGGTCCAGACGTCCAGGGCTGCCTGGGCATCGATGGCAGCCTGTGCAACTTGAGATCTTGCTTCAGGGTCTTACAGGGCTTCACCTGGGTTCTAAGAGGGTTCCATCATTATACGGCCAAAACAGGGTTTGAAAGGGTTTTTTATGACATGGCGTGCACACAAAAACAAGAGGGAATAAAGAATAGCAGCACTGTTAACTTACCTTTGCTTAGTAGGGAATGGAGGAATGGGGTACAATTATAACTACTATAACTACCATTCTTCCATTCCCTACTAAGCAAAGGTAGGTTAAGGCAAAAGAAGGAGGAATCCAGAGTTTGGACTGAGGGCTTCGGGTCTCGGCCTAAGGTTTGGGTGAAAGATGGTATGGGAGGTAGGCTTCAGGGTCATTTTTTGGATATTTTGTTGTGGGTATAAACAGGATAAGAATAAAGTGAAGTGTTTAGAGCTTCGTGTGTAGGGCTTGATCTAGGGGTTACGCCTACTTCCCCAACTCCTACCCAAGACGCTCAACCTTACAACCCCGTCGTGTACCCCCACAAGCCCATAAGATTACCCAAGACGTACACAGCTGCAGTTCCTACGAAATACCTCGAGGTTCGTGGGACGAAGTAAGGTTACTTGTTTGACTATGTTAATGAAATGTTAAGATATCATGGTACTGAATTGTGCAGTTAATACATTAGCAAGATGACCACTGCAGTCTTGTTATAATTCTGAGTATTATTACGATGATTGCTCTTAGCATTAATGTTTTTTTGTATATATTTATTTTGGGGGGCTGCAAGCGATTGCCAGGACCAGTTCCCTCATCTCATATCCCTGGTTACAAGGTCCAATGCTCCTCTAAGCCCTATAACACTATAGATCCCTTATAGATCCCTTGAAGGAGGCTTTTCAGGGGCACTTTAAGTCACTAAGTCCCATGATTAATTCAGTACCTGCTGAACCTTCCCTGCGTGAGGAAGTTTTGCTCGCAAGCCGCACTTGTCAGTGGTCAGCAAGGGCTCTCGCCAGGACGGTTTTCTTTTCAAGCAAGGGTTTACATTACCCTAGAAACGAGACCCTAAACCTTAAAACTTAAACCTGAAAACCCAACTCCTAATTTAAATCCGAAATCCTAAATCTCAACCCTCAACCCTTAAACAACAACTACTTCTGGCTTAGACTCAAAGTCCCAGCGAGAGAACCCCAGGCTTTTGAGTCAAGAGTTGCGGAGAGAGAAGCCACACTTGAAGGATCACGGGGCTTAGTAACTTAACTAGGGCTCCTTAAAGGGATCTCTACGGGTTCTATTGTGGTCTAGGGCTTAACGGAATCGAAAAGGGATCTTGTGCTCAGGGCTTAAAGGATCATGGGGCTAGTAACTTAATTAGGGTTCAAGACTTGGGGTTTAGGGCTTGAGGTTTCTAAGGATTCAGGCTTCCGGGTTGGGGGTTTACGGTTAGGGTTTTCGGGCTACAGAACAGGTGCATGGGAATTAGTAACTCAGGTTCTGAGAGGGATCTATAGTAGGGCCCCCAAAAAGCACATAAGCAAAAATTAGGATAGGGATATCCCATATAAACCCCCCTGCAATGAAGCCCAATAAGGTAACCGGTAGGGATATCCCTTTATAATGCTTATGCTTCCGTGCTTTTGGGGGTCCCTATATCGGGGAGCCAAAGGATCATGGGACCATAAAGAATTACTAGGTGGGGCTTTTAAAGCTTTTGAAAAATATTAGTAAATAAGATCCTCTTAAGCCCAATAAGGGAAACTCTGAAATGTCCCAAATCCCTACCTAGATTATTGACTTGAGGTTCACATCACAACCGGGGTTACAATTGAGACAGCCTAGAAACCAACATAGGGTTCACGTGACCTTACTTACTAAGTCCCAGGATCCTCCAAGCACTTTGGGCTTGCTGTTCAAAGCCGCCAAAGTTGATAAGCTTTGGTTTGGGGTGGTCCAAAGGCCAAAGGGGCTGAGTACCCTAGCCCAAAAAAGATTGACCTGTTGAAAAAAAAACTATAGCCAGAATAAGGAACCCCAAAATGGTAGGTCTTTTCGGCTACAGGTGGAACCTAAGAGGGCTCCAAGTTGTAGAGCTTGGGGACAGGGGTTGCGGTAGAACGTCAGAAGCCTCGAGCCTGCATCACATCCCAGACCCCCGGGAGGATCAGGGTCTAGGGTCTAGAAAGTAGATCCCCTAATTTGGGGCCCTATACTACCAAGGGGATCTACTTTTTGGATCCTGCCGGGGGTCTGGGATGGGCGTCCTCCAACTATGCACACTGAGGGTACACAATGGTCGAACCTCAGACCGAAGCCAAAATCCTATTCTGCAGCCCCTAAACCCTAAAAACCCTAAACCCTAATAGTATCCCTTATAGATCATAGATCCCTTATAGTATCTTAAACCCTGATCCTCCCGGGAGTCTGGGATGTGATGCAGGCTCAAAACACCATCATAAACCCGGAGCCTCTGATCCGAAACAACAAAAAACCCAACGCACCCCACACCCGAAACCACATAACCCGTACACCCGAAATCCTGAATTTTGAAAACGCCCAAATGCTTATAGAATAGGGTTTTTGGAATAATGTGATATGTATGGCTGTCAAAATTGAGGTCCCTTTTTGGGTACCCTAAACATACGTGCCGTATTATAATAAGGACCCAAAAAAGTACCCCATTATTGACAACCACCCATATGTATGGCACTACAAACTGTTTTCAGAAGACTGCAGACCGCAGACCCTCTAGGACACTTTGTCCTGGTCAGTGATTTTGCCGGGTTTCGGGTTTAGCATTCAGGGTTTAGGGGTGAGGGTTTAGCGGTTAGGGTTTCCTAAACCATAAACCCTGAACCCCAAACCTTTTGTTAAAGCTGCTTAAAGGAGCCCCAACAAGCACATAAGCATAAGCAGCTTACAAGGACATCCCTTCCTGATTGGGCTTCAGTATAAGGGGATTTGTCGGAGATATCACTATCCTAATCTTTGCTTTTTGTGCGTTTTGGGGCCCTGGTTAAAGGAGCTTGCCCAGCGAGCCGAAGGATTCGATCAGGGCGAAAGGCGGCTCCTGATTCCGGAGCCTCAGATGGGCTCTGCAGAGGGTGTGGGTTTAGGGGTCGACGTTCAAGGGATTTGTAGGGGCGCTAGAAGGGTTCTATTAGGGTTTAGGGTTTAGGGGTTGAGGGTCTTAGGGTTTAGATTTGGAGGTCTTACGGTTAAGGCTTTGATGATGCGAATCTTTTTTCGTAGAGTCCGTGTGTCCTAAACGCCTCTCCGTAATACTGAAGCTCACACAGTCAATATTGCTGGTTGGAGTGGGCTCTGTTCTGCTCCGTGGAAAACTGGGTTGTCTCTGCAAACAACTTGGCCATGCTATGGCATTATGAATAAATATGTATCGCCCATTTCCCTTATTCTTCTACGTACAATAAATAATGACTGGGTTGTGTCTTGGGGTGCATGGTTGCGCAAGTCTCACCCCCATGACGACCCACCCCATCCCAAGTACTGCCCCAAGCTGTCATTGTTACGTATTGTCGGTCCAAGTCCAATATTGTCTCGGGAAATACCTCAAGTTTGTGATCTAGACGACGATGAACAAGATGATGTGGTGATGTTGATAATGCTGAGCTTGCCCGTGACTGTGACCAAGACTGCGGCTATTGCTTGTTACCGATTGTAAGACATACCAACAGCTAGGGCCACGCTTGATCGCACAGCCCCAATAAAGAGGACACCCAAACACAAGGCCATAATCCAAAAGCCAAGGCCTTACACGCACTAGAAGCCGTCCTTGATGCCTGAGAACCGTGGGCCACTGCTTCAATCCTACACCCTGCACCCCTTTGCCTTTTGACCCTCCACCCTCAACCCTCACCCCAAGACCCTGAACCCAAAGTCAACTGGTGTGCCTGCGCTCATCGGCATCTGCACGGACGACGGTCGTCCAACGCCTTTCATTCGCAGCGGTGGCCATCACCCCACCCCAACCCGACTTCATATTTGGAGGTTCACAGGTAGATATCAGTCCAGATATAAGTACGTAGGGTAATTAGAACTATAACCATATTCAGGGACATATAAAACCACTTAGAACCACCCATGAACCTCAAAGTAGAGAAGGCTTTAGAATTCGTTGCTGAGTTCATAAGCCCCCAAAAGTGTACACTTTCAGTTTCATAGTGGGTATTATTATCCCAAAAAGTGTAAAGTGTATCCACTCAGCTACTAACTACAGCAGAAGCCAGAAAGTTGGAACATGGCTTTAGGAGGATTAGTGCTAGGATCCCTTATACTTTACCTTAAGGGCACGAGGATAGTCATGTTCCAACTTTCTGGCTTCTACTATTCTTGGAGGGTCGGGGGACTTAGTAACTGGTTATTCTAGGGACTTATAAGTACCATAACCCCAATTAGGGGTCCCATTTAGGGTACTTATAAGTCTACTTACTTCCTACTTACTAAGTCCCCCGANACTTAGTAACTGGTTATTCTAGGGACTTATAAGTACCATAACCCCAATTAGGGGTCCCATTTAGGGTACTTATAAGTCTACTTACTTCCTACTTACTAAGTCCCCCGACCCTCCAAGTACTATAGAGGCTTAGAGTTTCGGATCTGGGGCCAGATTCTTACCGAAAAGGCCCTGCCTCAGCAAATGGCACCCCAAATCCCTATTCTAGGTATTAAGGCCCCTAATGTAGTAGCTTAGAAGGTTTAGGCTTAGGGTTTAGGGTTTAGGGTTTAGGGTTGGGGTTTGTAGGGCTTAGAAGGTTTAGGCTTAGGGCATTAGGGCCTTAGTACCTTAGGGCTTAGGGTTTAGGGTTTTCGGTCTTTGGGCTGCCCTCTCGCAAGCCGCAAGAACTCTGACAGGACAGCCTTACACGCCGTCTCATCTTTCCAATCTCCAAGTTTACGGATTCGGGTTGCTTTACCTCGAACTGAACCCTAAGCCTAGAATCCCAAACCTGAATCGAACCCTTTTGAGGAACCCTTACAGGAAAGCCCTCAAGGAACCCGTATTATTCCAACCCCTAAAGTAGAGGAACCCCCTTAAAGGAAGCCTCCAGCCGAAACTCTGAGTCTCACTTCCAGGGCTGTCGCTCCGAAATGCTGAAAGCTGTAGGGCTCAGGGTTCAGGGTTTAGGGTTATTGAGTTTTGGGATTTAGGGTTTAAGGTTCAGGGTGTAGGGCCTAGAGTTCACATGGGCTTAATGCTTAGAGGGCTAGCTTAGGGTTCAGTCCAGGTGTTAGGCTTTAGTTTAGGGTCTAGGGTTAAAGGGTTCAGGTGAAGAACCGAAACTCCGGCAAAGGCCTCAGTTGCTCCGTCAGCCCTGGCCACATCTGCACCTCTGAAGTCAACGTTGCTGTGGTTGATAAGGGTATAGTAGGGGGAGGGTCAATATTTCAAGAGGGTTCCTTGACAGGGATCGATAGGGTTCCGTTAGAAGTTCTACAAAGCGCTTAAGATTGGGCCTTAAAGAAGGGGCCTTAGTCGATTGAACAGGCCCATCTGGGCCATCATAATTATTTTTTCAATAATGGTATAAGGGAAAATTGATAAGCTTAGGGCTGAAGGCTCCGGGTGTAGAAGTTAGGGGTTTTGGGTTCAGAGTTCTAGAAGAAGGCGCAGGGAAAACACGAGATCCAGTTGCACCCCTGCAGGTGCGCGTCTGCACTCTGTACTCTCACTGGCAGCTACCACATCAATGGCTAATGATCAGAATCATCCCTTCATTAATCCTCAACACAGTTGCCATCGGTGGTGATGGTGATGGGGGGGCTGGTGCCGGCGCTGGGTTGCTCCAGCTTGAATGATACTTTGCGGCATGTTTGTGCTTTTGATCATCGGACATAACTGTCAGCACTGCTAGACATACCCTGATCTCAAGACACGGTGTGATCATTCCACGTTGGTCAGAAGCCATATCCGAGCAGCACATGCTATCCTACCAGAGGGTTTAGGGTTTGGGGTTTATTTATATGGGAGTTTCCGAAAATAGGGGACCCTAATATAGTACCCTAAATAGTAGGATCCTTATTATAAGGACCCCAAAATAAGGCACCCCCTAATTTCGGAAACTCTAAACCCTAAACCCTTTATAGATCCCTTTAAGGAACCCTTTAACTGGGCTTTGAAGTAACCAGGGAGAAAGAAGGTATAAACTTTTATTTCATAAGGGTTCCTTTAAGAAAAAAGGTATTGAAGTATGCCTTCACCCTACGTAACCTACCTTTTTAAGGACTTATATAAGGAAATCATAATAAGGAGCCCTAAAAAGGTAGCCGTAGGGTCCAGGTGGTACTCCAAAGCCCCGTTAAAGGATCTCAAAACCGAGCAGTACATGTGCCAGGGGCACCCAGGCAGCTCCTCCGGTGGCTGCGCAGCACCGCTTGACTTCAGACTCCACATTCCTGGACGCCCAACTGTTTTTGCGTGGGGGCACTACCCCAAGGATCTACGCACGCACATAGTAAGGATGGCATTTCCGAATACTGCAAGAGTTTGATGCTAATCCTTCTTCGGCCGATAGTTGCGGCTATGACTGGCCATGACTGGACATGTCCTTGTCCTTGTTTTGACTAATTAGGTTCATGCAAAAAGCCAATGACAATGTTGTCATTATTATGCATTGTATCATTGACATGACGGTGTACCTATAGGCTCGATTGTAGTTCCTTTTTGTGGTTTATATCTAAGATCCGAAAAGGTACTCCCCAAAACGAACTACAATGGAGCCTATACTGTAAGTAGGCCATCACCGTGCGCCAGCATGGCGATCATAATCATCAGCTTGTTATTATTTTAAGGTTTAGGGTTTAGGGCATCAGCTTGTTGTTATTATCGTTGTTTTTGTTGCTCAATTCCCAGAATGCCAACCGCTTGTAGCAATATCTCCCATAATGGCGATCCGAATATTAAAGCCCTTACCATGCACCCGAAACAGGAAAGGGAGGGGTCTACACGAATACCTGTGTTCCCAAGTAAGGGGCCGTGCAAAACAGAGCCCTTTGTCTCAAGTCTCGTTACGCAGCTTAGAATTTAAGGGCTAGGGGTTTATTTTGGGTTTAGGGCTTAGGGCAAGTAGGCAGAGCTCTCCAATACAAACAGAGAAGAGTTGACTGCTGGTGCCTGCCGCATGTTGAGGCTTCGGGTTTGAGCCGTGTGCTTGGCCGAGATGAACCCGTATTCATCGTCCCACTTTGTCTCGAAGATCGCCTGATTCCAGGAGCCGCGGTTCCTGGAGCGCTTCTCGGTGACCACCTGCCCCCAGAAGTACCGGTCGATCGACTCCACGAGCGGCCTGGCGAAAAGCCCTAGTACCCATGCAGGGACTATTTAAGGACAAAGTCTGCGCTATTTGGGTACATGGACCCTTTCATTTAAGTCTCAAAGCAAAGATAAATGAAAACCCTAAACCAAAAACCCTTATAACCTGAAGCCCCAAACCCTAAATCCCTAAACCCTATAAACCCCTATAACCTGAAGCCCTGAACCCTAAATCCTAAACCCGAAAACTGTGAATGCTGAAGTTGGCGAACTAGGCTTAAGAGAGGGGCCGTAATGATTGGAATAGGGTTTATAGTTCAGGGTTTAGGGGAGGGCTTCGGGGATAGAAGTATAGCTGGATCAGGGACTGTAAGGGGCTACTATTACTGATTACTGATAAGCCCCTACAAAGCCCTGCCGAAACTCTTGTAGTCACCTATAGAAAGGATATACTTAGACTTAGACAACTGTTTAGGCTAAACCCTTGAACCCTAAACCCTAAACCCCTGAACCCTAAATCCTAAACCCAAAGCTTAATAAATCCCGAGCCCCAGCTCTGCTGCCTGAGGGTGCTGAAGAGGTGGACCGGCGCACTGGCCTGCGGAAAGCGGTATAGGGACTTTGGATTTAGAGTGTAGGGCTATGGGTTTTTGGACTTTCGGGATTTTCGGCTTGTAGGCTTTTAGGGTTTAGGGCTTTTAGGGTTTTAGGGTTTAAAGGGTTTAGGGCTTCTAGGGTTTAGGGCTTGTAGGGTTTAGGGCTTAGGGTTTAGGTTTTATATGGCGTTGGGCTTAGGACTTTGGGGTTTGGAGGTAGCTTGGGGATTTTGCATTCGAGTTTTTGGGACAGTCGAGCTCCACTGAGCCTTAAGGGATTATAGATCTTGGGGATCTCTTGGGTTTTGCAGGTTTCAAGGTTGGTTTCGGGGAAAACATGTGAGAGGTCGAAGTGTCGGTCGACAAGCAAACCAGCACGCGCCAGCAGCCGCTTTACTCGAGACAAATACCGTACATCGCATGCTTTCTCGCCGAAGCATTCCTAGCAGATAGTGCCAACTGCCTGTTTGGAATAAGTGCTGACAAATCCCAACAACAAAACACAAATCTCACGAACCAAACCCGCTCCCACTCAGACCTCCTAATATAGGGGCCTTCATACATGGAAAAGGGTTCGGGATGTATAGTATGCTGCACGACTACACGAAGGACCATAAGGTAATACCTATAAGCAATACCCCAAACCCTAAACCCTAAATCCTAAAATACTTGTTCCCATCTTCACATCTTCAGCCCGAAAACACTTGAAGCCCAAGAGTCCCCAACTCTTGAAAAGGGAAGCCCTTAAGCTCCATGTCCTTCTCGTTCAGGGTTTAGGGTAGACCCCATCGGCCTGCGACAGCCAGTCGAGAAAAGCGGCCCAATCTGCGTGCTCCACGACCTCGATCGCTGCGGCTTGGGGTTTGTAGGATTTCGGGTTTACGCTTTAGGGGTTTAGGGCTCAAACTACTGTGAAGGCTGTAATACGGTTTTACTTTACAGGTTAAGAAACGTTGAATAACCGGTGTGCATCTTAACCGCCCTTAGAACATTTTAAAGATACATTGGCTTGTATGATAACCCCATACAAACATGCTTATCCCTGAACGTCGTGATCGTTGTGTTTACGTCTCATCATTTCTTCATGAAATTTGCGTTATCGTTTCGTTAACATTTATTTTCTTCTTATGGTTTTACCATAGAAAATCGTCCAAAACCGAACAAGGACGCGCCAACACTAAACCTGGAGGTGCAGGGTTATTGTGCTATCCCATGACATGCATTCTTTGGAGTTTTGCTATAATGAAACGATCATTCCTCAGAGCACTAAAGGCATTATGTATTTCTGGGAGTGGGAAATTGGGGTTTTGCGGATTGTGTGCTTGGAAAAAGCCTGAGTTGGGCCAAAAACCCAGCACCAGCACCAGCACCAACAGCACCACCGTCAACAACAACGACAACGACAACACCACCAATAGTAGCAATCATGGAACTTGGGCTGATTCTTGACACTTTGATCCCTCCACGTGCACCAAGTCTTCGCAAAACGACACACAACGCTAAACCACAACCAGATGTTGTCAGAACCCCTGTAGCAACCCTTGTAGATCCCTCATAGCTCTAATCCCCCATAGCTCTAACCATACCCAGAACAGTGAATCCCTAGGCCTGGAACCAGGCTGCAAAAGCTTCGCACTACTGTTCTCTAAATCAAGGTCTTTTTTCAGGGTTCCTGAAAGGGGTCTGTAAGGGTTTCTAGAGGGTTTCTATAAGGGTACTGGAAGGTTAGTTCTCTGGTTCAGGGTCCCTTATTACGTCCCCAAAATACTACGGCACCCTTATAAAAAAGGGCCCTGCAAGGGACCCTAATTTACAGAACTACCCATGCCGCTAAAGAGCTCTCCAGAATTGGGCTTTGCGTCTTACAGCCCATCAACACAGCCCTGCTTGCATCCAGCAAACTATACTATGGAGGATTGAATAGGGTTTGGGACCCATAATAATATACATATATATATATATATCTCTTTATATATAATAAGGAACCTACAAACTCCCCTGCCGTGGCTGATACGCCACTAAACCCTAAACCCTAAACTCCCGTCTGTCAGGGCAAAGTTCCTGCAGCTTGCCAGATCCACTATTGAGAAGATATGGGGGTTTCCGAAAATTAGGGGTTCCTTTAAAGAGATCCTTTAAAGGGTTCCTTAAAGGGATCTATAAAGGTTCTATAAAGGGTTTAGGGTTTAGAGTTTCCGAAAATTAGGGGTACCTTATTTTGGAGTCCTTGTAATAAGGATCCTACCATTTCGGGTACTATAATAGGGTGCTTGCCAGCTCCACTATTGAGAAGATAATCTAGGAACCTGATTAAGAAACCTTGGGCCTCTATTAGGGTTCCTTATATGAACCCTACTATTTTGGTTCCGAAAATAGGGGGCCCTAATATAGTACCCTAAATAGTAGGATCCTTATTATTACAAGGACTCCAAAATAAGGTACCGCTGATTTTCGGAAACTCCCATATGGGGTATAGGTATGCGGGGTTTCGGGTTTAAAGGTTTACGGTTTGGGGGTTTAGGGTTGAGGGTTTAGAAGCTTATAATAGGGTTTAGCTTAGGGTATAGATCTGCCGACGCATGCGCGTGCCGCTCCGTTTTGGCCGATTTGCGAATCGATTGGCTGCTGAAGAAATTACGAAACGCACGCCCTGATACAGGACTTGTGGTGCTATGTTCACCCTGGCCCCAGCATACTGTTACACTTATTTTGCGTGGAATGGCAAACTTATCACGCGAAGCTGTGTTCTTGGACTGTGCTTGCTGTCATGAGTTAGGCAATTCAGAAATCCGCCGTTCCTACTCTTGGTCCAGCAGGTGCACTCTATGCTTACACCAGCTTCCTTTATCGGGATAAGCCCGGGTCCTGCTACTGTTAATGCTCTGCTCTGGGTTTGGGCTTAGCGATTAGGGTTTAGGGTTTGGAGTGACTCTACGACTTAGGGGTTGAGTATCCTAGCCCAAAAAAGGTTAACCTTTTGAATTATGGTAGGATTATATAAACCCCAAAAGGTTAAAGGTTACTTACTCAGCTACTAAGACGATAAGTTGTAGCACATAGCCAGTGCTGCTTCTCGTATTGCTGTCGACAGGCACGTCCTGGCTCAGCACAAGAATTACAACTCATACGATCCTGTTCATCAGGTTTGCGATGCTTACGGCTCCGACTTTCGCTGCTACGACAACATCGACGAGGACGGCAACGGGAAAGGCTCCACTGACATTTTTAAGCCTGTCCTTCACAAGTAACGTATGGAGAACTCAGCTTCTCATCGCCACTGCAAGGATGATAGAAAGTAGTACTCTTCCGCACTGTTTCTACAGCAAGCTCGGTCCAACTGTGAGTAGCATGTGGTATCAGCCTGACTGAATTTGTTTGCCTGTTTATAGATTTATTTTGTAGTGGGCTGTTGATATCGACTTGTTGAAACCCGGGCTACCAGTATCAGATAATAACATAAAAAGATCTGTTCTGAATTACTGCCATCTTTATAGCCATTGTACTATGACATCTCATCTCTAATTACACCGCAACCTGCACACCCCTAAACTCCGAAACGAAACCTCTAAACCCCGAACCCTAAGCCCTCACCAGCGGAGTAAAGTCTTGCCGCTGCAGGTGCCTTCTCAGAGCCTTTGATCTGAGTGGCATGGACAGCGTGCTTCTAAGAAGCAGTGTGTCGGAAGACACAAGGGAAAAGGGCGGGCAACATTACTTCTTCGAGTGAGATGTTGTGTGGACTTCTCAATGCAGCCAATCCCCCTTGGATCGGCTGCCAACCTGCTAGCATCATATGACGGCTCAGCCCAGCAAGCTGCGGACACCCGCGTAGATGCCGTACAGTGCTCCGGCGCACACGAGCCACAACAGGAAGTTGAGAGGGTACGTGATCATGAGCACCTCCGCAGAACGTCAGAACAGCAGGCAGTGCGTCTGAACAAGAACGAAGTCCGTCTATGCGTAGGTTCGAAACCAGCATGACTCCACTGCAAACCTGCAAACCTCTTTACATGGAGTCCACGTCCGTAACCTGAGCCCTTCAAGGCATTGAAGACTAACAGTTCCGATTCTCACGGGACTTCTAGCCGTGTTTAGTCTAGAAGTTCAGTTCGTTGCATCCTATCGTCCTACTGGGCAAGGACTGTGGGATGCTGTGTAGTGCTACACGAGCAGAACTGCCCGCATATTGGATGAGAGCACTGTTCCAGCAGCAATGCCTGATGGCCGTCGTGTTTTCAACAAGTTGAAGATGAAGATGTTTAATAAGAAGAAGGTGATGATTAAAAAGATGACGGCGATGCTTGTTGTAAGTACTATCATTGCTGCTATCATCATTGTTAATGCTATTACTGCCACTACTGCTAATGTTGCTATCATAACTGTTGTTAAAACTACTACTACTACTACTACTACTACTACTACTACTACTACTACTACTACTACTACTACACTACTGCTACGTACTGTCAGTATTCTTGACTATTCTCTCGATTATTGTGAGTATGATTGTTACTGTTGTTAGTACTACTATCATTTTACTGCTTACTTCAGTTTTCACTATTGCTATGACCATTATGATGATGGTTAATTATAGTGACTGTGGCTCTGCGAAACACATTCCAGCATCGTTAGTGTTACTATCAGTATTACTATTACTATTGCTATTGCTAATGCTATTACGATTAGGGTTACTATTACTACGACGACGACTACACTACCGTTACCATTACCGTTACGCTTTTCCGTTATTGTTACTATTGCTGTTCTTTATTTCATATCATTATTACTACAACCCTTACGATTACTTTTACTGTTACTGTTGCTCTACCATTTCCTCTTCTGCTTATATTAGCTTCAGGACTCTGTTTCCATTGTTGCTGTTACGATCGCCCTTATTACTATATAATACGAATATTTGTTTCAGGATTCCAGCATGAACAGGCTCTACACCAACCGTAGGCTTTTCGGCCTTTCATGTGAGAGCTGGCACCAACAGCACACTTTTTTTGATTCTCTCCACCCTGAGCTCTAAACCCTGAATCAAAACTACGACCTGTAAACTGCCAAGGCAAAACACCTACGGCTGCTCAGGTGGACTGTCTTGCTACAGAGCAGTTGAATCTGCTCAACAATAACTGTTAGGGATGCCTTTGGGATTTACTATAAGGGTTCCTGTTACGGATTACTTTGAGGGAAACTTTAATGGTTCCTTTATTAAAAGCAGTTTGACAAGTTTAGGGTTGGGGTCTAAAGTTCGGAGTTTTTGGTTTAGGGGGGGCCCAAAGCTCCCCAGCCCAAACGAAACGGTATCCTCGGAGGAGACATGGCCTTGCTCGCCCGTAAAGCCGAAAACCCCCTTTAAAGGGCCTTAAGTCCATAAAACCAACAAGCCCCAAAATGCCCCTACTTTGAAGCCGAACACGCCAAAAAAACGGGGCTAAACCCAAACGGCCTTGCCCAAAACGAAACCGTATCCTCGGAGACAAGCCGAAACCCCCTGTTAAACGGGGCCTTGTTCATGGAGGCCTTCAGCTCTTCCTTGTCGTTGACGTTGGGGAAGGGCACTTCTGGGATCGGCTTCCCAAGGAACTTGCAGAGAGGCTCCCAGCCCTCCTGTGGAGGCGACTAGGGGCTTAAAGGTTGAAAGGTTTAGGGTTAGGGTTTAGGGTTTAGGGTTTAGGATTTAGGGTTTAGGGTTTCGGTTTAGGGTTTAGGGTTCAGAAGCAGCTGGAATGTGCCTCTGCTTTGGGGCTGAGGGTTCCTTTAAAGGGTTCCTTTCGAGGTTTAGGCTTTAGGGTTCCTTCAAGGGTTCCTCTACTGTACATGCCTCTAAAAGGGCTCCGTTAAGGGATCTGTAAGGGGGCTCGAGACTTGCCTACTTGACCCGGATCCTGGGGAACTAACGGTTAACCTTTGGGAGTATATTGGGATTATATAGAATAGGAACTATAGTACCCAAACAAGGTTGAAGGTTACCTACCCTACTACTAAAACCCTAAACCCTAAACCCTCAACCCTAAACCCTAAAGGGGTTTGGCTTCGGAGTTCGAGTTTGGGGTCGAGTCTGGGTTGAAAATCAGCTCCCCGGTTTGGGTTAGGCCAGGTTCATTGGTACTTATAACTTATAAGTGGGCTCTAAGTAGCGTAGCTATCTTATAAGCCCACTTATAGCTACCCATGAACCTCCAAGTAGGGCTTAGGGTGAGGCGGTAATGTTTATGTTCAGTCGCTCTTTGGCGCTCCGAATCTGAGTCTAAGTTGAACCCGGCACCCAGAACCCCCACAGCCGTCAAGCTTCAAGCCCCCAAGCTCGTGGAAGCTTATTACTGCCGACATCAAACTAACCCTAAACCCTAAACCCGCAACCGACCTACAATAGGAGCCAAGAGAACCCAATGACAATACATCATTTCAAAATAGTTTCAAAGCAATAATGAAAAAAGAGCTCACTGACATCCAGAACCCCGATACCATTATAAATCCTAAAACTTCAGGCACACCACCCGACCGCTTCCAACAAAAACGCCGCCTTGAAATCGAACACCCTGTACTCTAAGTCCCACACCCTAAACCCTAACCCCCCCAACACGAAACATAGTAATAACACTCCCCCGTCCTCCTCCACCTCCTCCTCCTACTACTACTACTACTACCACTACCGCTACTGCTTCTACTACCACTACTACTACTACCACTACCACTACCACTACGACTACTACTACTACTACTCCTCCTCCTCCTGCTGCTGCTGCTGCTAATCATAGAAAAGATGATAAAAATATCTAGATAAAATTATATATATATATATGTAGGTGTAAGGGCTCCTTGACATCGAAAACCAAAAGCTTCTCCGGGGGCACCGTTGCTTTGACGCGCTCGATCCAGGCCTGCCCGGGGGCTCTCTTTTCCCAGGGTTTACGGGCTTAGGGGTTTAGGGCGTAGGCAGGAGTTTGCGGGTTCAGGGTTTATGAGTTGGGAAGTTTTAGGGGTTTAGGTTTAGGGGTTTATGGGTTTAGGAAATTCAGGGTTTAGGAGTTTTGGGGCTTTGGGATGTACAGGTTTGGGAGCTTAGGGTTCAGGGTTTGGGATTGGGGTGTTTGGATAGTTTTGGGCTGTGCGTTTGAGCTTCTATGGCGTCTATGGCTTTGGGTTTTGAGGGTAGAGCATCTCCTTAAGACAGCTCCATGCTTGATGTAATCGAGTGTGTCTGTGTCTGGGTTTTGCAGGCTACCGAAAGTATGCAAGGTACTTATGACAAAGGGAGGCATGCGTGTTAAAACCTTTCCTTGTGGGTACATTGCCTACATAAGGCGGGGGATCTCTTAACCCTTTGGTACCTTTTTTAAGGGTCCTTACAGTCTTACAGAAAGAACCTTACTATCTTGTGTTCGTATTATTTCTCCGTACTTTTCTGAAACTCCTGTATACGTTCCTGTTACCCCTAACCCTACAAAATAGTAGGTAATACCCCCTCTGTTACAACCCCTAGAACAGTAGGGTTTTCGGATCTGCAGGTACAACCTAGAGACTCCAAAATCCCTTCAATTGATGAACATCCCTTACATCATACTAAAGTTCCGATTATAGTTTAAGGAGTATCCCTTAAATCATATTGGGGTTCCTTCCGTAACACCACCCAAATCATATTAGGGTTCCTATGAAACTTTATGGGATATCCTTTAATCTTTTTAGGGTACCTATTACAATCTAAGGGATAGCCCTTAAATCTTTGTAGGGTTCCTGCTATAATCTAAGGGATATCCCTTAAATCGTTTTAGGGCTCCTCGTATAGCTCAAGGGGTATTCCTTCATCAAGGGGTTTTCGGATCCCCAACCCTGAACCCTGAACCCTAAACCCTAAACCCTAAACCTAAATCCTAAACCCTGAACCCTAAACCTAAATCCTAAACCCTAAACCCTAAACCAGCAAACCCATGCAGCTTCATACAAAACGGCCGGACTCTCGGCTGTAGCAGATCTCCAGTTCGGGGGCTAGGGCTTTCAGTTGCAAGGAATTTCATGTAGTTTAAGTTGCCAACAGAAGGAAGGTTGCCTTGCTTCCAAGGTCGGTCGGCCATTCGAAAGACTTGTCGTCGTGCTTGATGATGACCTTTATGGATGGCCTTGCGGCCGGTCGTTGTCGTTTTGTTTTCGGTGGTCTTAATCTGTGCTTTGATCGCCTTCAAATGCTTTGAGAACTCATCCATGATGGCAATGTCTGTCTGAATTTGGATGACGGGGTTGACGGTCTCCCTCTTCGTGGCAATGTATCCGCCCGTTGAAGAGGTAGGCATGTCCTCGTCCTTCGTTGAGGTGGGCATCTCACCGTCCTTCGTTGTTTCGGGCTTTTTGTCGTCCTTCGTTGAGGTGGTCAGTTCTTGTCAAGGAATTTAATGTAGGACAAACGGGTACTGTGCAAATATGAGCATAATAAGGAAACCGTATGATTTACTGTAGATCCCCGTTAGGGCAGCTTAAAGTTCATTGGCCGTGACTTAGGCCTTGTGGGACTTGGTAGCTAGGGTTATAAACAGGGTAGCTTTGAAGCTTACCCTAAGGTCCATGTACACAAATACATACACTTTGGCCCCAAAGTAACAAATCATATAGAAACTACTTGAAGGTCAAAGTGTATACTATTTGGGTACATGGGCCCTTGGGGTTACTTATTAAGGCCCTTAATCCTGCAAACCCCAAACCCAGACCCAAGACCCCAAACCCTCTTTACAACCTTCCTAAGTCCCATGATCCTCCAAGTAAACACTTAACCCAGACCCGAAAACCCTAAACCCTAAGCCCTCTTATAACCTTACTTACTAAGTCATGTGACCCTCCAAGTGTACCCACGAAGCTCATTCTGGGTACTTGTCAAACTTGCTAAGCGACTTAACTAAAGCTACCATAACAAGAAACACCTTCTTATCTACTATAGATCCCCACTGCGGTAACTTGAAACAAGTTCCTCCCAAAACCCGAAACCCTAAACCCCTAAGCCCCTCAGCCCTAAACCCTAAACCCCTAAGCCTAAATCCTAAAACCCTGAAACCCAGGGCCTTGAAGGACTTGATAGAGCCTTCTCGGTCGGTGCGCCTCACTCCTGTAACCACTGGAGGGTCGCGGGACTCAGTCAGTAGGTAGTAGGGTTTAGGGTTTAGGGTTTATGGTTTAGGTAGTAAACAGACGTATACGAATCCTAAACCCTAAACCCGAAAAGGAACCTAATCGGGGTTAGGATACTTATACGTCCATAAAACAACTGGTTACGAATTCCCCGACCCTCCAAGCATTTAAGGAGGGAGGACTTCAAGGTTTAGGGCCTTAGGGTCTTTAGTTTAAGCTTTGAGGCTTCTAGGGTTTTGGGCTTTAGGGTCTTGAAGCGTTGAGGGCATAATATGTACCTATGTATCTCTGTACCTGTGTATCTATATGCATATGTATGTTTATCTGTCTGTCTGTCTGTCTGTTTGTCTGTCTGTCTGCCTTTACGTATGTATGTATGTACGGATGTATTACATATGCATGCTGACATGGATGGATGGATGGATGGATGGATGGATGTCTAAATCTCTCCTCGCCTCCAATATACCTATCAGCAACATGCAGCGGTGACAGCCGTAGGTTGGGATATACTATACTATAACTAGAATAAGGAACCCCCAACATAGTATAGGTACTTATCTAGCCCCCTCTATCATAGAACCCTACTATAGATAAGATCCCTTATGGACCCCTTTAAGGAACCCTATGGTAATTGTTTAGCCCCCTATATTAAAGGCCCAGAACCCTGATCGAATTTTCCCCCCTTCCAAGCTCCTGGCAGCATCGTCTTTTCATGAAAGAGCCGAGCCTGCTCCTGGAATCGGCGACCTGGTCAGGCTTGCGGTTGCAGGCATTGAGCGGTTTAGGGTTTAGGGTAAACGCTAAACCCTAAACCCGACGGTTTGGGGCTTAGTTTAGGGTTAGTTAGGGTTTAGGGCTTAGGGTGTCTAAACCAGACAGGACAAAACGTTTGAAAGCCGCGGTTGTAGCAACTGTGGTTACGAGCATGACGATAGCAATGGTAGGAACCTACTTGTCCAGGATCCTGGGGAACTAACGGTTAACCTTTGGGAGTATATTGGGGTTATGCAGGGATTATAGCACCCCAAAAAGGTTAACGGTTACCTACTCTACGACTAGGTTGGGCTCTAACATGTGGTTTAGGGCTTTAGGATGCTTTAGGATTATAGAGTTTTGGGGTTTATACGGCTGAGGACTTACCATTTTACGGTTTCAGGGTTTAGGGTTGTAGGGGGTATGATTTGAGGGCTTGTGGTTGCGGATTTCGAGCGCAGGCTTTGAGGTTCAAGAATTGCAGGCCCAGAGATCTCGGGCTGTGTGATGTATAGCGCGCAAGGGTTTAGTCTTGGGTTTCGGGTTTAGGCTTTAGGGATTCAAGTTCAACGGCTGACATGTTGAACTTCTGGATTTCGAGGGGACAGGGGTTAATATATATATATATATCTCTCTCTCTCTCTATCTCTATATCTATATCTATATCTATATATATATGTATATATATATATATATATGAGGCTGCGTCCTTTAGGTTTCATTAGGCTCAGCAGACATATTTGTATATATAATAACTGAAACAAATACTATATTCAACACAAGTATATTTACAAATGAAACAAACCGTGAAACAAGACGTCTGTGAAGGCACCAAGCCGAAATTAAAACACATGCGCTCGGTAAACAACTCGTGTACGTTCATCCAAACTGCTTCGGGCCCACGAGGATTCTCCACCCCGCTTCGGAGCGTCCTGACATGATCTGGGATGTTGATCTGGAAACATGCGCAACCAAGGAGTGAATAAGCTGCCCTGTACCCGGATGAGTGTTGATCTGGACTAGGCCAATCGAAAGCTTTCCATCGCAACATACAGTTCTGTGGGATTCTGTTCAGCTGCATGAGCTGGTGTTGTGACAAATTGATAGTTCGAGCAGTCTCCCACCACCTGGACATTGCCCGTATCGCTTGATGATCGTGAAGAAGCTCTGGTGCTTCCAAATCCAGATGACAATCTTTCCAATGACTTTTGTTCGGCACTTGTTGTTTCATGCTCCTCGAACATGCTGCTAAAGTCGATAGGTACTCCAGACAAAAGTAGTAGGACGGCAGAAAGTGCAACACTTCCCGAAGTAGGACAGCACCTCCTCTTAGGTCAAGATTATCATAAGCACCAGCTGCGCCGGCCGAGAGGTGTGAGCCACCCGACCCCTCAGTTAGGCGCTCAGCGCCGCCCTGGCAATTTGAAAGCTTTACGAGCGGATCCGATGATCCGATTCCACAGGAGTCAGCTGCAAGCAAGAACGGTGTAACTCTGCAGACTGCTTCCGATTGCATGTCCAGCAACCTTTGTTGATCTGTAACAATGTTATCCGCTGTGCGATGATTTATCGTCAGGGTTAAAGTACCACCGGAGTGGACGAGCAAGCCCTGGAAGTGTCCCTTGTTGCCGAGGATGTAGCGGCCCGGCATCGTGAAGTCTGGGCTGGTGTCGCGAACGATCGTGTACCTGAA
The DNA here is from genome assembly GCA_003297005.1 of Symbiodinium sp. clade A Y106. Lineage (NCBI taxonomy): Eukaryota > Dinophyceae > Suessiales > Symbiodiniaceae > Symbiodinium > Symbiodinium sp. clade A. The sequence continues at coordinate 26,775 of BGNK01000937.1, forward strand.
GTTAGTGAATCGGGAAATGAATTCCAACGTAAGAATGGGACATGGTATACTAGCGTAACTAGATCGATTGTTCCGGCGCCAAGTAGTAGGAATGGCTTCAACATGACGGATCCGTCTCGCAACGCCCAGAATGGTCCGCTCCGTTCATACGGAACCTTTATTCCCATTGCCCGAAAAGCATCCACCAGACACGTATCTGGCAGTCTGGATTGCCTGTGAGGCACGAATGCGTACAAGCAGTCTGCATATGGATAGTCATATCGGCTATGCCTTCGCATTATGATCCGCATATGCAATCTAAGCCGCTGTCTCTCATGTCTGCAGGAATCGGTCTCGAGCTTGCAGTCTTAGCGGATTTCTGTGGCAGGGTCGCGACTGACCCAAGGAAGAGATCCTTCTCATTCGTGCGACACCTAATCGACAGTCATGCTACGACAAATACAGCGTCAGAGGTTAATATGGGCATGCTGCCTGCAGGTTCCCGGAAACATCATCTTGATGCGTGGAGGACCTGCTCACCTCGAGCAAAGATCAGGTAGCTATAGCATATGACGAAATTGTCCTCTTCGGACTCGGGTCGTCCAATACAATGTTCTTGCTGCTGTTGAAGCAACAAATGTTGGCGATCAGTCGATCACCTCAGATCACCACAAATGATGACTTGCTAGACATGTTATTTATTCATTAATTATGCTATCATGCCGTACAAGTCACACCAAGCAGGAGTGTTCGACATCTTCCGACCAATGTGTGCGCATGGAATCCCTGGCATATACACACTTACCGGTAATATAGTGCATGTCAACTCACATCTGCAGCCCGGCAACATCCACTGTTGTCTGTGAAGATGGTGAGTTCGGTCAGCGCATATGCATCATGTTTTGCCTTGACACTGTAGTGTGAACACAGACTAGTTCATGGATGTAGATTATAACGGGGTGTGCGAGCACACGTGCACACGGAGACGTCTAATTGCGATGAAACGACTCTGGCATCAATCCGTCGCACGAGGTCTGTCCGAGGTCTGTCCCTGTAGCACATTGAGTACATCGACTGCACATGCGTAGTCGGCACCGCGTCTGCATCTGGTTTAGACAGAGTGTTTTTTTTTGGGGGGGGGGATGTTTTTTAGGCATTCTTTTTGCCAGGGAAAACACTATTTTCTTGCGGGTTCGCTGTCATTTCCTTAGGTTGTGCTTGGTTTTTTCTCGGGAAAACACTATTTTCCGTCCGTTGTCTTGGGTTTTCGTAGGGAAAACACTATTTTCTTACGGGTTCTCTGTTGTAAAACACTATTTTTCTTGGTTTTTGCAAGGGAAAACACTATTTTCTTACAGGTTCTCCGTCATTTCCTTAGGTTATGCTTGGTTTTCCTCGAGAAAGCACTAATTTTTCTTGGTTTCTGCTAGGTAAGTGACTCCCGCTCACACGTCCTACTTGGAGGTTAAAGGGGTAGTTGTGAGTAGGGTTATAAGTCCCCTACTAGGGGTTATAACTATGGTTACCCTACTTATAACCCAACTTATAACTACCCATGAACCTCCAAGTATGCCCTAAACCCTATACCCTTATAGAATAGCTATAGATCCCTTTAAAGGGACCCTTAAAGGAACCCTGAGAAGTAGAGCCCTAGTCCGAAAATCCATGGGGGGCAGGTGAAACCCGGCGCACCATCCGGGAAGATTCTGACAGACCAATTCTGCTCGCCACAACGCCACGACCAGATAGTGTCAATCACGCTGTCCTCATTGAAGGATGTAGGGGTTTAGATGCAGGGGGTAGGGGTGCGACACGTGCCTTGACCACTCCTGCACTTCACCGGCACAGAACCAAAAACCCAACGGAACGTCGCAGAGCTCGAGATACCCTCACGTTATAAGGCCAGAAAGCCTGATAAAATACACAATTCTGCGAATGTTGTCGGTTTAGGGTTTAGGGTAGGGTGCTGGATTTGTGGGGTGCATCGGGGGGTTGGGACTCTGCTTGTTTCTTTCTGAGGGGTTGTTGGGGCGGCTTAAGGTTTCGAAGATCGAGTTCCTGGCTCAGCGTCCTTCCAAAGAAGCTCCCAAGGAACTAGCAGGGCTGAAGTGCAAAAGTAAAACTCTAGATTATGCGAACTGTTCAAGTTCTGAAGGTTGTGTTTCTGCGAACCAACAAGCCCCTTCCTTGCAAAAGTCCTCGACGTCGAAACCCTTTATGGGAGTTGCCGAGAATTAGGATACCTTCTTTTGGTGTCCCCCTTATAATAAGAATCCTACTATTTGGGGTGCTATATCAGGGTCCCCTATTTTCGGAAACTCCCATATAGATCTCGTCAGCCCCCCAACAATGCTCAACTCAGCCGGGCATCGTACCATTTCTCCGCATCCCTGACGTTTAGCAACACCTTCGCGTTCGGGTAGGCTTCCATGAGCTCCATGTACATGCCTGGAACACGGTACATCTAGGTGTTGTCATAGTAGCGTTTAATTTTTCAGGGATTATTGAAGAAGCTAACAGCCTTAAGACATCAACCCATCACACAGAAACTGTGAAGGGTCAGCTAATCGATCTTGAACCGTTCAAGATTGATTAACTGACCCTTTGTAGTTTCAGTTTGAGGGGTTTGTGTTTTAAGGCTCGCTAGCTCCTGAGATAATGCTTGAAAAATTACACTATGACAGCTATGACATACCACCCTCAGCCCTAAACCCCGAAGCTTGATTCAGACCCCCATCCAAGACCCGGTTTCTGGTCGTGGTCAGCTGCTAAAGGCTTGGGGTTTCGGTTTTAGTGATTGGGTTGTGGGTTTGGGTTTAGGGTTTAGGGTTTAGGGCTTTTAGGGTTTAGGGTTTAGGCTTGAGGGGTTTAGGGCTTGAGGGTTTTAGGGGGTAGGGCCCAAAACCCTAAAGATCCTTTATAAAGGAACCCTTAAAGGAACCCTCATAGATCCCTTTAAAGGGTGTGTTTTGGGAGTTGGGGTTCTGGACTTCAGGATGCTTGGGCTAGCGGTTTAGGGTTTAGGGTTTAGGGTTTAGGGGGCCCTGGGCTTGCAATGAGAAGCCAGGTTCCGAGTCCGAATACCTTTACCAAGCCCTGAACCGGAAGTCTTATACCCCCAAAGTATGTAGAATAATAGCCGTTTATAGGTTTTGGGCTTTTTTTTGCCTACTTTTTGGGGGTTTAGGTGGGAGTTGCCGAAAATTAGGGGTACCCCAAACCGTCAGATCCAAACTACGGCCCTGAATCATAGGACCCCAAACCCTGACGCCCCCAAAGGCCTGTGTTCAAAACGAAGGAGAATATGAATATGAGGTTTGCCAAATACACGTATTACCTCATCTTGAAAACCTAAACCCTGAAACCTGAAAATCCCCAAACCCCAAACCCTACTTGGAGGGTCGGGGGACTTAGTAACTGGTTATTTTAGGGACTTATAAGTACCATAACCCCAATTAGGGTCCCTTTTAGGGTACTTATAAGTCTACTTACTACCTACTTACTCAGTCCCCTAAAGACCCTCCAAGTAAAGAACTCTAAAGCCCTGACACCTCCTAGCCTCGAAGGGTAAAAAGAAATCTCAAGAGTCCTGAGCAGCAGCGGCTCCCAAAACCCTTAGTTACGGAATGTACCTTAAATGATATTAGGGTTCCTACTATAATAATTTGTGCTATTCGGGTTCCTACCATAATTCAATGGACAATTCCTGATATTAGGGTCATATGTTTTACCCTAAACCCTAACCCCTAAGCCCTTAACCCTGAACTTTAAACCCCTAAACCCTGAACCCTAAACCCTATAAGCCGTACTAGAACCCTTATCGGACCCCTAAAGATTCCCTTTTAAAGGAACCCTACACCCCAGGTAAATACCCAAAACAAAAATATATATATATATATATATATATTCTCTGAGAGCAGCTAAAAGGCCACAAGAAGGGTAATCCAGGGTGGCTTTGTAGGTGTCCGTTCCTGAGATCAGTAGGGAGGTCCTAAGATTCCTCCAAAGGGATCTATAAGGGTCCTACTTGGAGGGTCGGGGGACTTAGTAACTGGTTATTTTAGGGACTTATAAGTACCATAACCCCAATTAGGGTCCCTTTTAGGGTACTTATAAGTCTACTTACTACCTACTTACTAAGNACTTGGAGGGTCGGGGGACTTAGTAACTGGTTATTTTAGGGACTTATAAGTACCATAACCCCAATTAGGGTCCCTTTTAGGGTACTTATAAGTCTACTTACTACCTACTTACTAAGTCCTCCGACCCTCCAAGTATAAGGTTCTATCAGGATTCAGGGTTTAGGGTTTAAGGGTTTAGGGGTTTAGGCTAAACGGTTTGTAGGCCTCAGGCTTCGGGGTGGGGGGAACTGACGTTTACGCTTGGGTTGTGTTTCATCTAGGTGTTTGGTGTCCATGCCTTATTCGGAGGATCAAGGGAACTAATATAAGCACAGTTATACGTACCTTAATTGGGCCTTCAATTACTTATAATAGTTACCCTACTGATAGACTTATTGACAAAGCCGCATGAATCTGCAAGTAATAGCATCTCGACGGACAACTTCTGGTTCTAGCATTTATGTAAAAAAGGGGATTCTTTATCAGGTCCCACCCTTCGCTTCATGAGACCTTGCAACATCTTTAAACAAACGCTGGCCCTTCCTGAATACTGAAGCCCAAAACCCTGTAGGGGCCAATCCCGTCAGAGTTGCTGAACTGCCACATGTGAGGCTTTCCGACGAGAGAATGGTTTAGCGGGTGTGGAAAACAAAAGCGATAACAAGGAACCCGAAACAACAGTGAGACAAAATTCAGTCTTTTACATGAACTACGCCCCTAAGTCCGTCAAAACAGAGGGGTGCTGTATAGTGATCCCAGAAAGGTGGAACATGTATTTAGGATGATTAGTGCTAGGATTGCCTACACTTTCCCAGGGAAATTAGGATTTGTTTATCTTCTGGGTTTAGGGCTTCAGGTCCTTAGGTGCATAAAGGTTTAGTGGTTATCAGCATGGCTGAGGACTTACGTACATTTACTTACTGCAGGGGTTGAGGCGTTGAGAGTCCACGTACTCACACACAGTCCAGTATTGGAAGTTCAGCAAATGTGGAACCGCAATACAGCAAATGTGGAACCGCAATACATATCCTAAACCCGTCATGGGACTCTATGGCCCCTTGGACGAGCTACCCCTAGTTTCCCGTACTCGAGATGTTCCTGCGTGGTATCTACTGCGCCTCAATATCGATTATTCGCGTACTTCGTCAGCTGGGACCCTTACGGTAATCAAGAAGGCACTCTAGGGGCAAAAGCCTCTAGCACCCCAAAGCCTACAGGACATATACAAAGGAAAAACAAGGAACACTGCGCAGGTGGGTTCGGAAGTTTGGGAAGGCCTCAATACTGAACCCGAAACCCCAACCTCTAAAACCCTGAACCCTTAGCCCTCAATCCTAAGCCTAAAACACAAATCCCTTTGCCCTAATCCCTAAGCCCCAAAAGCTAGAAACCTTAAACCCTAAACCTTAAACCCTAAACCCCTAAGCCCCAAAACCCTAAAAGCCTAAAAGCCTAAAGATCTCGAAGCGGCCATCTTGCGTCGTAAAAATCTTCTTGAAGTCCGGCTTGCCGTTATAGGCATCGATCCATTTTTGATAGTCCGGGGGCTCCTTTTTCCTCGTCTCGGTGCACTTTAAGCTCTTGAGAGTTTAGGGTTGGAGCTGAGTTCCGTAGGATGTCAACAGATTTGAGAAGGTTTTAAGATGGCCGTGGTTGTGGGATACGTGACGACCCTAAACCCCCCAAACCCTAAAACCCTAAACCCTAAAACCCTAAAACCCTAAACCCTAAAACCCTAAAACCCTAAACCCTAAAACCCTGAACCCTAAACCGGATAAGAGGCGTGCTTGACATATACCGTCCCCAGGCCCTCCTACTTGGATTATCATGGGACTTACTTGGAGGGTCTTTAGGGGACTTAGTAACTGGTTATTTTAAGGACTTATAAGTACCATAACCCCAATTAGGGGTCCCTTTTAGGGTACTTATAAGTCTACTTACTACCTACTTACTANAGTAACTGGTTATTTTAAGGACTTATAAGTACCATAACCCCAATTAGGGGTCCCTTTTAGGGTACTTATAAGTCTACTTACTACCTACTTACTAAGTCCCCTAAAGACCCTCCAAGTAGTTGGAGTGCGGCGCGTACGCGCCGCGTGTAGTTTCAGCCACTTTTGGAACTTTTTCGGGGTTCGGGGTTGGGGGGGGGGGATAATTCCGTGCTTTTGGACTAACCCACAGCACAACCTGGGTTCAGTGCTCCACTTTTGCACTCTTCTGCGTGCCCGACGAGGCTGCGAGCATGCCAGACGACGAAAAGGCCACTTCCCGTAACAACAACTTGGTGCGAGCAAGTACTCAAACAGCCTGCCCCCCAATGTAGGAAACAATTGCCCGATGTGCTGAAAACCCAGCCCTGCCAATGTTTTCTGCACGTCCATCACCCATTTCAATGCGAGCAAGTNCCCCCTAAAATAGGCCTGCGTTGCCCGATGTGCTGAAAACCCACCCCTGCCGATGTTTTCTGCACGTCCGCTCTTGAGAACATGCCTTTTGTACCACGCGCGGGAATCAACCGCGAACCAAGTAGTTACCCAGAGCCTCCAAAAGCCCTGAAGTAAGGAATATACCTTAAATCATATAAGGGACCCTAAGGTATATTCCTTAATTAAGGGGTTTTGGAGGCTCTGGGTATATAATTATAAGTCCTTATAACCCCCGTGAGGGTACTTATAACCTTACTTAGTAAGTCCCATGACCCTCCAAGTAGAACCCGCACATCACGAACCAGAACCCGACAGGCGCCTCCATGACTAGAATAGGGCCCTGCGGTTAATGATATAAATCCTGCACTACCTTAAGGACCCTGAACTAAACTATGGGAAAATGGTGTATACCTCATTATGAGCAATGCAGGATTTCTATCATCAACAGCAGGGGTCTATCTTACGGTACTCATATCCCAAACCCCAAACCGCTTTCAGGTAACATTCTACTGTAATATAGGGACCCGGAAAGGACCTAAACCAGAACCATAAGGTTGGGATATCCCATAGTCCCCTTTTTTGATTAAGCCAGCAAGATAGGGATATCACACCCGAAAGTTTCTGTTTGGGTGCTATACTGCACTATGCTGAGACTATGCTATGCTATACTACACTATACTATACTATGTATACTACACTATACTATAAACCCTAAACCCTAAACTATACTATGCTATACTACACTATACCATCCTGTAATGGGAGCCCTGAGGCCACCCAGACCTCGGTCCGGAAAACCTCCAACTCGAAGCCCTAAACCCCGACACAAAGGACCCTAAAGGGGACCCTACTTGAAGGGGCAGGGGACTTAGTAAGTAGGGCTCCTTAAAGGGTTCCTTTAAGGGATCTGTTGGGGGTACTATAAGGGTTTAGGGTTTAGGGTCTGCTTCGAGGATCATGGGACTTAGTAAGTAGGTTATAAGTAGAGTTATAAGTGCCCTAAATGGAGTTACCCGAATTATAACCCTACTTATAACCAACTCACTAAGTCCCCTGCCCCTTCAAGTAGAGAACTACCCAGATACTGTTGGGTGCCCTTAGGCTGTGGATTCCACTCTCAGGGCTGAGCCACACATTCTCGAACATGTGGTAGCACGGACCCTTGAGAAGGATTTCCTGTGTAGGATCCAAAGCGGCGCTGGAGGGGTTTTGGGCTTCTTCTTTTAAAGTTGAGCTGCACCCTTTCTCCAAAGAAGCGCAAAAGGGTTCTAGGGTTTAGGGCTTGGGGTGAAAGGTTTAGAGTTTGGGCTTTGGGGTCGTGCTAGGGCTTAGGAGACAAGGGTTTAAGGGCTCAAGGCTAAGGATTAAGGGCTTAAGGTTTAAGATTGCCGTAATGGGGACCGCATGCGATCTTCCTTTGCAAGAATTTACAACTTGCCTCAGATCATGGAAACATGCGTATCGTTTCCAAGGTCACTAACTGTTGCTTACGGATGCAGTCGTGTTGTGCGGGTATCCGAAAAGTATGATAAGTTAATATTTGGGCTTGAAAAGTTGGTAGTCCTACACCCTCTATATACTCTCCATCCCCATCTGATTAGGCAGCAAAATGTCCCGCAAAGTCTTGTTCTGATTGTTAAGACTCCGACACTGCGTAAACCCAACAAGGCCAATGTTAAAACACTGTCAACACCATTACAACGATTAAGCGCCCTACTAGAAAACCTTAAGCTCTTACTCTTTACAGCCTTCGAGGCATCTCCTAAAACAAAGCTCAGTTCCTGAAACCCTAAACCTCAAACCCCAAAAACCCTAAACCCCGAAGCCTTTCAAAGCCCTTACACACTTTCTGAGATCTTAACTCCAAACCTTCAGCCCTGATCCGCAAACCGTATACTCTAAACCCTCATGTAGGGGCCTTAACAATTAGAATAGGGTTTTGGGCGCACATTATACTATAACTATAATAAGGAAGCACCGAAATAGTATAGGTAACAGTTAGGCCCCTACATTATACTCTAATCCCTAAGCCTTCACCCCTTCATCAACTCCCAAGCCCCGATGGGACCCGTATAGGACCACTATGATTTCCCTTGAAGGAACTCTGTACCCTGATAGAACCCTTATAGATCCCTTTAAAGGAATCTTAGGACCGCCCTACTGATCTCCCCTTCTAGGAGCCTTATAGGACCCCTTGCGATCCCTTTCAAGGAACCCTAGAGATCCATTCGGGGAAACCCTAGGCCTCCTGCAGATCCCTTTCAAGGAACCCTTCGGATCCGTTTGAACGAGCCCGGGGACTCCTCTGCCCTACTTGGAGGGTCGGGGGACTTCGTAAGTAGGGCTCCTTAAAGGGTTCCTTTAAGGGATCTGTTGGGGGTACTATAAGGGTTTAGGGTTTACTTGGAGGGTCGGGGGACTTAGTAACTGGTTATTTTAGGGACTTATAAGTACCATAACCCCAATTAGGGTCCCTTTTCGGGTACTTATAAGTCTACTTACTACCTACTTACTAAGTCCCCCGACACTCCAAGTATGCTTTGATCCCTTTAGAGGAACCCCATCGACTTTAATAGCCGGATCCCAGTCGCGAGCGCAATTTTCGTCGAGTTGGTTCCTGTCCTCTCAGGGTTTGGGGGTTTAGGGGTGTAGGGGTTTAGGGTTTTGGTCTTTAAACAAAAAAGGGGTTTAAGGTTTAGGGTTTGGGGGTTTAGAGGCTTAGGGATTTAAGGGTTGGGGGTTTGGGGTTGAGGGGTTTAGGGTTTAGGTCGAGCTGGGTCAGGCTCACGAACCTTAAGAGATCCAGTTCCCTAAACAGTAGGTTAATGACCGCACACGATATAACCCAACCCTAAACCCTAAACCCTAAACCCCTAAGCCCTAAACCCTAAACCCGTAAACCCAGTAACCACATGATTTGACATCGTTGTTGGTTGTAAGGGAAGTGGGGGGTTCAGAGGGGTTTAGGGTCGACTTGTCAGGGGGTTCCAGGGCTTCTAACTTCAGTTTTACTTGGAGGTTCATGGGTAGTTCTAAGTGGGGGTTTATAAGTAGGGTAACTGTAATTATAACCCGTATTAGGGGATTTATATCCCTAACATCCAAAGCCCCTAAAGCCCTAACCCCTAAACCCCAATAGTACCCTTATAGAACCCTTTAAAGGAACTCTTATAATCCCCTTTAAAGGAGCCCCTAAACCCCTAACCCTTAAAGGAACCCTTTTTTAAGTAACCTTCAAAGGAACCCTTAAACGAAACCTTGACCGTAAACCCAAACTATAACTACCCATGAACCTTAGGGTTTAGGGTTTAAAGTAGGGTATGACCGAAGCTTTAAGGTTCAAGGCCAGGCAATGTGGAGGCCTTACTTTTTGATATCAAGAATGAACTTTCTTTTGGTTTAGGGTTTAGTTTTTTTGGGGGGGTCCATTATATCTACCTATAGGATCCACTGTAGATCCCTTTTGTGGTTTGTATTTAGGATCCTAGAAGGTAATCCCAAAAAGGAACTACAATCGAGCCTATAGGCATATTGTAACTGTGCCAAGGAGACCTAAGGAATGGGGCTCTTCGGCAAACCTGAATCCAAACCCAAAGAGGGTTCTGCGAATCAGTTTCAGCAAGGCGCCTTTTTGTGCGCAACCAGGTATCCTTGAAACTTCAGATGTATACTTTCGGAGGCTTTTGGGGTGTAGGGCTAAGGGCTAAGGGTCCCTCCGCCTTTGGGGGTACCCAGAACCTCCAAAACCCCTGAATTAAGGAATATACCTCAAATTATCATAGGATCCCTTACATGATTTAAGGTATACTTGGAGGGTCGGGGGACTTAGTAACTGGTTATTTTTGGGACTTATAAGCACCATAACCCCAATTAGGGTCCCTTTTAGGGCACTTACAAGTCTACTTACTACCTACTTACTAAGTCCCCTAAAGACCCTCCAAGTATTCCTTAATTAAGGGGTTTAGGAGGCTCTGGGCCTCTGGGTATATGGGGGTTGATCAAAATTATGGGCCCCTTTTGGTCCCCTAGACTATAAGGAATATACAAAAGTACAGACCCCAAAAGGGCCCATAATTTTGAGCAACCCCCATATATTTCGGAGGCTTAGTTCAGGGCTTGGCGTACCTTTGGCCTTTGGGATAGGGGAGGTTTAGGGTTTACCTTAACCTACCAAAACCTACTTCTTCTTGGGGTCCCTATAAATTCCACATTAGGGTTTATGATAAGAACCTATACAAAAAAGTAGGTCCTGCCCCATCCTGCCCCGATCACCTGGAGCTCCGGTGTGGGCTCCTCGCCCACTAACGGCTGCTCCATCGGGTTCGGCCCGCTTTCCTTCGAAGCCTCCTGGTTGGAGAAGAAAGCTCTCGCAAGCATTGCAATTGCCCCCCCCCCCCGACCCCCAACAGAGCCCCACCAAGCGCGTGGAGGGGAGGTGGTGGCGGCAGAGCGGGCGTGGCGTGTGAGGGGTTACGGANCTCCCCGTGCCCCCCACTGTCCCGTGATCTTCGGTGGGGGCTCCGCGCCCGCTTACGGCGTCGCCATCGGGGTCGGCCCGCTTTCCTTCGAAGCCTCCTGGTTGGGGAAGAAAGCTCTGGCAAGCATTGGAATTGCCCCCCCCCCCCGCCCCCCAATGGAGCACAAAGCTGCGGGAGGATGAGGGTTGAAGCTGCAGGGTTAGGGTCTAGGGTTTAGGGGTTTAGGGTTTAGGTTTTTGAGGGGTTTAAGGGTTTAGGTTTTTTGGGGGATAGGGTCAAGGTTTGTTTAAGGTTTGGGGTTTAAAGTTTCTCATCTGCTTAGAGTTGTTCATGCGTCGTGTAGACCCTGATTGATGTACCCCCTTGTGCTTAAGGGCACCAGGGTGCACCAGCAGCAAGTACCATAATGATTACAATCACGTGACATGCAAGGGGTTTCCGATCGGGTTTGATGGTGGTGGTGTTTCAAGCTCCCTAGGGTTGAAGTACTTAAGAGTACTGCAGGAACACATCGTCGGCCGTATGCAATAGGCCCCAGCTGCAAACACTAATCCCTGACCGTCATGCATGGAGGCTAGGTCCCAAATTAGGCTTTATACTTTTAGAGTTGAGGTCACACTGCATATGCCCTACGCTCCAAACATATTCAGTTCTTTCCGAATTCGACTCTCTTTCTCTCTCTCTCTCTCTCGCGCTGTCCCTGCTCCTCGTACCCTAGAAGCGCCAACACCTACATGACCAGGCACTATCGGGTTCGGGCGTACTTTACTATAATTACATTAAGGGGCCCCCAGAATAGTATAGGCTATAGGTAATTACAAGGCGCCCCCCAAAATAGTATAGGTAATTACTAAGGCCCCTATATTACACCTCCAGTTTCTCTGCTGCAGCTCTACCTGGCTATCCGGACAACCTCAAAGAAGATATAAATATGGTATAATCATGGGCCCAAAACCCTATTCTAATTATTTAGGCCCCTATACTAAACCCTCATTATATACCTTATAGTAGTCCTTATAGACCCCTTTAAAAGGAACCCTATTCCAATTAAAGGTTACCTACTCGGCCCGCAAGGCGCTGCATACCTGAGGGCATCACTTCCCAAGCGAGACCGGAACGGCCGCTACAGACGTGGTCGCCTTGGCTGGTGCTTGGAGGGTCTTTAGGGGACTTAGTAAGTAGGTAGTAAGTAGACTTATAAGTACCCGAAAAGGGACCCTAATTGGGGTTATGGTACTTATAAGTCCCTAAAATAACCAGTTACTAAGTCCCCCGACCCGCCAGGTGTTTTGCAGTTCGAGGTTCAGGGGATTCTGGGGGTTATAGGTGTGACATTTAGGGTTTAGGGTTTGGGGTTTAGGGGATTCTGGGGGTTTAGGGTTTCGGGTTTAAGGTGAGGGTTCCCGGCTTAGGTTTCGAATTTTAGAGAACATGAAAGCTGCAGAGATTTTTCGTCCCAGGGTCTTAGAGAGCTTGGAGAGCTTCTTCATAAAGAATGTAAGCGCCAGACACTCTAGCGGCTTCAAGGGCTTCTTTGAATGGCATCTACGTTACACTATAAGGACATTAGTGATTCGAGGATTGTCTTTGTATACGTGTCTGTACAGCACTTCTGCTTTTGCTGGGAGTCGACGGGCGTAGTGCTGGAGCCTGAACTAATTGATAAACTAGGGTCTTGCATGTCTTGATCTTGCGGTCTTAGGGCTTAGGAGTTCAGGACTTCAGGAAGGTTGTGACGGTCTCTAAACTCTATATCCCAAACACCAGAGCCTAAATCCTAAACCCTAAGGTTTGCCTCGTCCGAGACCACGGCGGAAAGATGCTCTCGGATTCGATAGCATTGCTTGTCGAGGAGCACGCACAGCACGGAGTGAACGAGCTTTAGAGTTTAGGGGGTTAGGGTTTCGGGGTTTAGGGGCTGAGGGTTTAGGGGATTAGGGGTTTTGCATTTGAATGGTTTAGGGATACAGAAAACTCCGGCACATCGCATGTTGGAATGCAGGGCTGTCTGCGGCCTGGCTGCAGGCACATGTTGTCGTTGCGAGCTGCCTCGTCCGGCCTTCGGAATGAAGCTATGTGCGAAGGCGCTGGACCTCGGTCTCGCCCGCTATGTGGGCATATCCTGCACCAGTACTTGGAGGTTCATGGGTAGTTATAAGTAGGGTTGTAGGGCCCCTAATATGGGTTATAAGTATAGTAACCCTACTTGTACCTTAATAACCCCACTTATAACTACCCATGAACCTCCAAGTAATGTCGCCAGCATCAATGTCATCGAAGCGCGCCTGGACTGGATCTATCAATGTCACCTGCTTCCCAGCATGTACGGGGAAATGAGCTGAGCTTGCAACCCAAAGGCTCCATGTAGCCATATAGTATACACTTAGACTTATTCCCTAAAGTACCCATATATAGGAACCCCTTCAAGGCCTCAGTAATACTATACGGATATGTCCAATGTGGAGCCTTTGGGCAACTGGAAGAGGCCGACCATTTCTCTCGTCCGCATCGAGGCCGTCATGGTCGCGTGCATCGGGTCGCCACAGAGCCCCAAGACCCTGAACCCGGCACCCCAGAAAGCTGGCTAGCGACGCAAGGCTGCATTGCGGTAATGTAGGGGCCTAAATCATTACTCATACTATTCTACTATGATTATAGTATAATGGCCCCAAAACCCTATTCTAATTGTTAAGGCCCCTATACTAGCGCATGGCATTGGGTGGTAAGTATTTCCCAGAGAGCCCAACACCCCTTCATTAAGGAATATTACCTTAAATTCTAGGGGCCTTGAAACTATGGTTTAAGGTATATTCCTTAATTAAGAGGTGTTGGGCTCTCTGGGTTAGTATATAAGTAACCCCGAAGCTCCTTTCCCTCAGAGCTGGAGAAGGAAAGGAGCACAGGGGTCGCTTCACAACGAAGTTTGGAAGAAACAGTGGAAGAAAAAAATATAGGGCCCCCATAAGTACCAATACCATAGTGGAGTTCCTGAGTATACCAAAGTTTCCAACGGCCCCAAAACCCCAATCTAATTGTTGAGGCCTCTATCCAAAGAGACAAGCATAGACGTTGGGGCTGCGGAGCGCAACATTATCGTCATTCCGTGCATAATGCCGATAGAACATCCTTATGCTGAGCGCTCGCTGTGTGGTATGACGCTGGCAGCCCAGCCACAAAAAGTCTTGAGAGGCTCGCGTGCCAGGCCTTTGAAAGGTTTGTGGCTGGGAAGATTTAGCACCCTGAACCAGAACCCGAAACCACACACAACTGGGGCTCAGCATTTACCTAACAACCCTATAAACCCTAAACCCTAAATCGTTGAAAGATTCAGCGTTGGGTTTTTGGTTGCGAGTTCAGGGCTTAGGCTTTGGCGTGCAGTTCGTCTAGTGTAAGATTCAGGGTTTAGGGCTTGGGGGGAATATACCTTAAGTTATAGTGGCTAAGCACTATGATTTAAGGTATCTTGTAATCCTTCATTAGGGTGTCTTGGCTTCTCTGGGCCAGCACCACGATGACATGAGTTTACGGCTCATTCTCCACCTTCAGGTATCCCCAAACTCCCAAAATCGTAAACCCCTGACCCCGACCCAACATCCTGTTTGTTCTCGAAGACTTTGCTGGCTGAAGAGTTGAGGGATTCCTCTTCTGGTTTTGGGGCGTCGTCTTCCGATGTGCGCCCGGTTCACAAAGGGTTTCCAAAAGGTTCTATCCGGTTTTACGAGGGCTTATAAAAGGGTTTCCAAGCCTTCTAGAACCCGTGCACGGACCTTACAGAAACCATCTGCAGCCATGGTTTAGGGTCTAGGTTTTAGAATTTACAGTAGACAAAAGGGGTTCAGGTTGAGGTGTGAGGCTTTAAGGGTGTGGGCTATGTGCTGAAATGCGGTACTTGAGCTTACGCCGGAAAGAAACAAAAGGGTTTAGGGTTTAGGGTTCAGGGTTTAGAGTTGGGGGTTCAGGGTTTTCGGGTTCTCGGGACAGACGGAGCAGCCGCAGGCCCGTGGATGAAGTCAGAGGCCGTTGGTGTAGCACTCAGACATGTCTTTTCGCGTCCGCCTTCAGCTAAATGTCTGAGACTGCTGTCGTTGGCCATTCGCAGGCCTACTTGGAGGTTCATGGGTAGTTATAAGTGGCCTTATAAGTAGGGTAACTGTACTTATACCCCATATTAATTAAGGGACCTATAACCCTACTTATAACTACCCGTGAACCTCCAAGTACGTTTTCAGGACCAATCCCTGAACTGCTTCAAATCCAACAACCCTCCCAAAAGTTCGGCACAACGAGAAAATGGCAGCAAACTTGATTCGGAAGCTGATGTCAGCTTGGCTCCTAAACCCTAAACCCTAAACTGTGAGACTTGGAAGCTGCCAAACCCTACACCTCAAGACACGGCTAGACCATAACTCCCGGGTGCTTAGTAGGGAATGGGGGAATGGATTATGGGGACTATTATTGGAGATTATATTAATCTAGGGGCTACTATAGGGATCCATCCCCCCATTCCCCACTAAGAACCAGACAGATAAGCCCTCAACAAAACCAACCCACAATTCGAAGCTTGCAGCCCTGTACCCTAAGACAAACCTTAAACCCTAAACCCTAAACCCTGAACCTGAACCCCTGAAGCCCTCAACCCTTAACCCTGAACCTTAAACCCTGAACCTTGAATCCTAAATCCTAAACCTTAAACCCTGAACCCTTAACCCTAAACCTTAAACCCTGAATCCTAAATCCATTGCATGAACCTGGCCTCGGCTGCCTAGGCCGACCGCATGCAGCGTAATCCTTGCAGAGCTGGGCGGCTACTCGGAGGTTCATGGGTCGTAAGGGTTCCTTTAAGGGCCCCTCTTAAACTATAAGGATTCCTTTAAGGGTCCCCTTTAAACCTTTTTTCGGGATTCTATCGGGGTTTAGGGTTTAGGGCCTACTTGGAGGTTCATGGGTCGTAAGGGTTCCTTTAAGGGTCCCTTTTAAACTACTGGGATCCTACAAGGGTTTAGGGTTTAGGGCCTACTTGGAGGTTCATGGGTCGTAAGGGTTCCTTTCAAGGTTGCTTTAAGGGTTCATTTGAGAGCTTTAGAGGGATTTAGGATTTAGGGTTCTACTTGGGTTCATGTGGTTAAAACTAGAGTTCCTTTAGGGGTTCTATAGGGCTTAAGGTTTAGGGTTTTAGGGTAGATATAAGTCGGGCTAGCGCTAGGGGAACTATAAATATAACATGTTATGAACCTCCAACTAGGGAGTTTGAGAGCTCCGGGCCTTTAGGAACGGAGGTAGAAAAAAGGTTCAGGGCTTCAGAAATTGACATTAAATCCTCAACCCTAAACCGCGAAATTAGCGTTCTGGCAAAAGCTTGCAGAAGAGCGTCTACTACCCGATGTACCTCAAGAACTGCGCCTGCCGGGCTTCGAAGACGAACTCCAAAGACGGCGATCTTTCACTGCTCCGGAAGGATCCAAGCATCTGAAGAACGTCNGGGCTTCGAAGACGAACTCCAAAGACGGCGATCTTTCACTGCTCCGGAAGGATCCAAGCATCTGAAGAACGTCTTGTGCCTGAACGAGTTTCACATGGACGGCTCGGATCCGCGCATCTTCTCCTGTCCTGTCGATGCGAATTCAGAGTCCTACGGAGCAGCCCCGAGGGCCAACGGCGCCAAACTCGAGGGCCATTTCTTCACATGGGAGTTTCCGAAAATTAGGGGTACCTAAGGGTTCCTTTAAAGGGTTGCTATAAGAGTACTATAAGGGTTCCTTTAAAGGGCTCTATAAGGGTTTAGAGTCTCCGAAAATTAGGGAGTACTTTATTTGGGTTTTCGGAAACTCCCATATGGTGCTGCATTGGAGGGCACTTCTCAAGAAGATAGGCCACCAGTAAGGCCAAATCGACCCCAAGACCCTCTGTTGCCCAAGGATCAGTCATCGTTTAGGGTTTAGGGTTTAGGGGCTCGACGTGAGCCAGCATTCAAGCAATCATCACGCAGTACTGGTTCAGGAGAGTCAAGCCTGTCGCAGCTAGTAGCGACAGACTCGGAAAATGTACACTAGCCGCAGACAAAGTGCTGGTAGAGCAAGGGACCCTGAAGACCAAAACCCTGCAGTCGAGTCGGGCTCTTCTTTACATGGGGGATTGTCACATGAAGGAGTTCCTTATCTCAGTTGCTGAGTTCACAAGCCCCCCAAAGTTTACACTTTCAGTTTTTTCGTAGGTACTATTATCCCAAAAAGTGTAAAGTGCATCCACTCAGCTACTAGGTTATTCAGGGTTCAGGGTTTGGGGATATTGAGGATCCTAGCGTTTACGGTGTATATTGGGCACCATAATTTGAAACAAACACATCTCTCAAGTCCGACCATTCGCAATCCGTCTGTCGGTCTGTCTGCGTTACCATCCCTCTCCTAGTCTGAGCCTGAGTTCAGATATTGTCGTTAGGAAGGAGGCCGAACCCAGAGCCTCCAAAACCCCTTAATTAAGGAATATACCTTAAATTATAATAGGATCCCTTACATGATTTAAGGTATATTCCTTAATTAAGGGGTTTTGGAGGCTCTGGGAAATTCTTGCCTATCCGCAAAAGGGTGCTTTACTGCGTCAAGACTTTTTGCTGGGAGCAGCCGGCTACAGCTTTGCGCGCTTCGTTGCTGGCATGGCCGGTGACGGCCGCGCAAGGCGGCACCTAAACCTTAACCTGTCAGCGCCAGATGCTCTGAAGCCTAAACCCTAAATCCTAAGCTCTTAAACCCTAAATCCTAAATCCTAAACTCTTCAACCCCAAACCGTGAATCCTAAACTGCTAAACCTAGGAGAACCGTCTAGAGGAACCCTAGAAGGCACCCTAAGTCTCTGACCCTGAACCCTAAGCCGGAGGATCTCTAGACTTCAGGCAAAGCCCTAAACCCTAAACTCTCGTTAGTTTTTTTAAAGGGCTCCTTTTTGGGTTTAGGGTTTAGGGTTTAGGGTTTGAGGTTTAGAAGCTTCGCGTATAAAGGGTTGTTCAACATGGTCTTTTTATTCTTAGAAGGGTGTGTATCAGTATAGGGAACCCAATATCTAAATGTATAAAGCCTAAATCCCTACAACCCTGAACCCTCAGTCCTAAACCTTTGAAGGGGTTCTTACCCCCTAAACCCCTAAACCCTAAACCCTGAACCCCTAAACCCTAAGCCCCTAAACCCTAAACCCTTTCAGACCTAAACCCTAAACCTTAACCCCTAAACCCTAAACCCTAACCCGTAAAGGAGTCCTTGAATGAAGCACGGTAACCCCAAAGGCCCGAAACCTCAAACCCCTGCACTCCTACACCCTAAACTCTCTCTCTGTCTCTTTCTCTCTCTCTCTTTCTCTGTCTCTGTCTCTTTCTCTTTCTGTCTCTCTCTCTCTCTCTCTCTCTCGCTCTCGCTCGCATTCGGATGTCCGGTGCGCGGCGTACACCCTAAACCCTAACTCCCTGAACCCTAAAACCCGACAACTCGAGGAACCCTGCCTCTCGTGGAAAGGACTCATCGCCGATATCATGGCTGCCTTCACCAGGTCCTTCGGTTGATGATATACATCCTGCATTACCTTAAGGACCCTAACCTATGGAAATAATGGTACATTCCTTACTATGGGTGATGCAGGGTTTATGTCATCAACCGTTGCATAAGTATACAGAGCTGCATCTGAAGCCGTACATAATCGTTATCCCTGAAACCTGAACTCTCGGATCCATGTACCCAAATAGTAAATAGGAATTATATACTTTGGCGCCAAAGTACCCAAATAGGAACTACTTTAAGGCCAATGTATATGCTATTTGGGTACATGGACCCCTTAGGGAATGGAGTTCAGGCTTCAGGGTTCGGGGCAAGCGCCGAAGAAACCCCAAAGCACAAACCCGCTAAAACAATGATTATGAGCATGTTTTGAAGATGATGATGATAATGACGACGGCGATGATGATGATGGCGATGATGATGAAGGTGATGATTACGACGATTACGATTACGACGACGACGACTACTACTACTACAACTACTACTACTACTACTACTCCTACTCCTACTCCTACTGCTAGTCCTAGTCCTAGTCCTAGTCCTCCCCCTCCCCTACCCCTACCCCTACCCCTACTCCTACTCCTACTCCTACTCCTACTCCTACTCCCACTCCTCCTCCTCCTCCTGCTCCTCCTACTCCCGCTCCTACTCCTCCTCCTCCTACTCCTACTNCCTGCTCCTGCTCCTGCTCCTGCTCCTGCTGCTGCTGCTGCTGCTGCTACTGCTACTGCTACTGCTACTGCTACTGCTACTGCTACTGCGACTGCGACTGCTACTGCTACTGCTACTGCTACTGCTACTGCTACTCTACTACTATTGCTATTGTCATTCTATGCTACTGCAATTAACTAGCCTTATTGTTACTCCTATAAGAAAAGCATTTTTCACAATATAGAACAGGCCCCGTGTCTCCTGAGGCAGGACGCTCCCGCAGAAAGTTAGCAGGATGTGCTTGTGACCTCAGAACTCTAAACCCTAACACGGCTCTAAGGATTGGGGCTTAGTTAGGGTTTAGGGGTTGGTGGGTTTTGGGGTTTAGGGGGTCAGAGTTTAGGGTTTAGGGTCGGGACAATCTAAGGTGTCGTTTTCCTTTAGAAGGGCCCATATCGTCAGTTTGAGGTTTGGTGTTGCAGGCATGGCCTAAGGCTTTCCAGGGTGAAAGGCTTTCATGTTTCGGGCTTCGGGGTGCCCTAGACCCTAAGCTTAAGCCTTAAGCCCCTAAGCCCGAAACTCTGCGTTCAGCACTGGACCGCTTGACCCTGACCTTAAGCTGACCGCACAGGTAGCTACTTGGTTTTAGGTTTCAAGGGTTGAATACTGTTGTTTGTTGTTTGGGAGCGTGCACGGCAATAGAGCAGTAAGTATTCAGGGGGACTTCGACCCTTGGAGTAGTATAGAAGTGACCAATATAGGGACATTATCGATTGTGGGCCCGGGTGAATTAGAAGGAGGATGCTATCAATACTTATTCCAACATCGATGTCAATTTTTCAGAACCCTACCAGGACCCTCACAAGACGCTAATGAAACATTGTAAACCAAAAATCGCGTTAAAACCTTGCAACACTCTGCAAAGCCCTGTACTAAGCCTTTGAGGCGTGCCTTCGAAACCCAAAATACCTATGCCCCGAACCTCAGGCCCTAAACCATAAGCCCTAAGCCCTAAACATCCCCAAACCATCCTAAACCCTAAACATCCCTAAACCCTAGACCCCGTGATGCTGTACTCAATGTATAGATCCCTGTCCTTATAGAATCCTGTAAAGGGAACCCGAAGCCCTAAGCCCTTATAGAGATCCCTTAAAGATTCCTTTAAAGGAGAACCCCAAGCCCAAAAGCCCCTATAGATCCCTCATAAATTCCTTTAAGGAACCCTAGACCCTAAACCCTTATAGATCCCGTACAGATTCCTTTGAAGGAGCCCTAACTCCTAAACCCTTATTTACTTATAGATCCTGTAAAGATTCCTTGAAAGGAGAACCCGAAGCTGAGCCCTTATCGATCCCTTATAGGCTCGCGCCCTTAGCGAGCGGAGCGGCTCGGGGCTAGTGCGATCGCCTCGTCCGGCGACGCTTGCAGCGGCGCCCTCAGAAGGGTTTAGGGTTCAGGGTTTAGGGTTTGGGGGTTTAGGGTTTGGGGTTTGTCGTTTAGGGTTTAGGGTTGACTCTAGGTCCAGGTTCCTATACGGTACTTAGGGGGGGTCATGGTCCACAAAGGCAGTTCTCCATAATAAGGTTTCTTCTAGGGCTCCTTTTTCAAGGGTGCCGTACTATTTTGAGGATCTAGAAAGGGACCCTATCATTTAAGAGAACTACCCATACGATGAACACCAGAAAGTTGAAACATGGGTTTACGATGTTTCGTGTTGCGATTTCCTATGCTTTCCCTTCATGGTCATAATAACGGTGCAACTTTCTGGCTTCTACACAAGCGTCTTCATCGCTAGAATAGGATGTCAATGGCATGTGTAAAGCTTTTTCGGAGAAACTGCTGTTTTTGGAAAGGGTGGCCTGTATTGTAATTCACTTCTACAAGTGGGGTTATATACTAACCCCGCATAAAAATCCTTATCCCTGAATGTTGTTATCGTTTTTTCTTCTTATCGTTTTACCACGAAAACTGCGCTATCGTTTTGTTATCGATTTAGTTTCTTCTTATCGTTTTCCACGGAAACCCATCGAAACCGAACACGGACATGTCAAGACTAAACTTAACAGCACGGGGTTATTATACAGTCCCAAGTGAGGACCAATAACGGGATACTATTGTAACAGTTTCGCATACACCCTAAACCCTAAACCCTTACATCTTCTGGAGGTGCTGAAGTTTTGAACTGTCGAGTTTCGGCGATTAGAGCCCTGGACCTACTGTTGATGATATAAACCCTGCATTACCTTAAGAATTGCGGACCCTAAACTATGGGAATGATGGTATTCCTTATTATAAGGGGAATGCAGGATTTATATCGTCAACCGTAGTTTTCAAATCAAAAACCCTGAAAGATCAGAACTTCCGACACTACGAGTTGGAAAACCCTACACCGTGAACCCCCGACCCTCAAAAGCTCACGCCTGCTTGGTTTAGGGTTTAGGGTTTAGGGTTCAGAGAGGTTGGTAGTTATAAGTGGTGTTAGAATGCATTAGACGTCCGCTACTTGATATGGGTATGTATTATAGATACCCTACTTGCAATATATCCCCGCCTATAACTTGACATGAAGGGGCCCTCGTAGAACCCTGCAAGGAACCCTGAATCCCTAAGTTCAACCCTAAACCCTAAATCCCTAACCCCTAAACCCTATTCCCTAACCCTAAATCCTGCACCCTAAACCCTAAACCCTAGTTTAAACCCTAAACCTAAATCCCTGACCCCTAAACCCCTAAAAGCCCCCACACCCGCCTAAAGTCCCAGAGCAGCTCCAAGAACTTCTCCATCTCCCCGGTGTCCTCGCTAACTGACTTCTCATGGGGACCCTTAGGAAAGTAGGGGGAGGGAGGGTAGGGGGCCTTAAAACCTATAATAAGGACCTAATAAGGCCTATTTAAGGAAGTATAGTCCCCTAACTCCCCTCCCCCTACCCCCCTAAGGGTCCCTGTGAGACATAGGCCCGAAGGACTTGTTAGACACATATAATGCTCTTTTTTCGGAATTTAGGGTTTAGGGTTTACTTAGGAATTTACGGTTTAGGGTTTAATTAGGAATTCAGGGTTTAAGGGTTCATTAGGAATTCAGGGTTTAGGGTTTAGTTAAGCCCAAAACCCTAATCCCCGAAGCCTAAACCTAGAAGGGTTCTAGAAATATCTTACCTTTGGTTAGTAGGGAATGGAGGAATGGGGTACAATTATGACTACTATTGCTACCATCCTTCTATCCCCTACTAACCAAAGGTAGGATATAGGAGCCCTCGGAAAAAGAACAAAGCTTTGGACCATCAGCTAGCAGCGCAGCCAAAACTTACTCATAGATTGTTAACCCCCCAAATAAAAGATCAACCCTGAGCCCTAAACCCTAAACCCCAAAAGCATGAGCCCACAGAGCCGAAGTTCCTGAAATTGACAGGTTTAGGGGTTTAGGGTGAAGGGTTTAGGTTGGAAGGGTCCTAAAAAGTACCTATGCAGTAGAAAGTAGAGTTTCTGTAGTCGGCATTACTATTATGGTTGGGTAAGTGTCCCCGATATATCCACGTAGGACCCCTTGATGAATAAATAAGTCCATATGTATATATATATATATATATATGATTCGGATTTACAGCGTCGGCCGTCCGACGCAGAGCGGTTGCGGCTTTGGCGGAACCATGCTTCGGTTTGGAGATGACGGTCAAGCCCCACCTGTTATCCCAAACCCTACAGAACAGCCAGCTATTACCACTTCTTATTTCTAAGAATAGGTTTGTGGACCCCAGAACCCGTAAGACCAACCCTTATCTTGCCTTTGGTTAGTAGGGAATGGAGGAATGGGGTACAATTATAACTACTATTACTACCATTCTTCCATTCCCTACTAACCAAAGGTAGGTTATAGACCCCTTGATTCCGAAAAGGAACCCTGGAAACCTTAAACCCCTAAAACCGGCTCCTCGCCCACGCCGCCGGGAAGCTTTGCGAGGGCCAGGGCCTCATCGCCTTGGTTTCGGAGGATGCTTGGAGGGTCGGGGGACTTAGTAAGTAGGTAGTTAGGGTACTAGGATTTAGGGTTTACGGGTTTAGGGTTTAGGGACTTAGTAAGCAAGTAACAAGTAGACTTATAAGTACCCTAAAAGGGACCCTGATTGGGGTTATGGTACTTATAAGTCCCTAAAGAAAACCAGTTACTAAGTCCCCCGACCCTCCAAGTGGGGCTTTGGAGTTTCAGGGTTTTGGGTTTGGGGTTTGGGCTTGTACGGTTTGGGGTTTAGGGTTTAGGGATGCTTGGAGGGTCGGGGGACTTAGTAAGTAGGTAGTAAGTAGACTTATAAGTACCCTAAAAGGGACCCTAATTGGGGTTATGGTACTTATAAGTCCCTAAAAGAACCAGTTACTAAGTCCCNGGGACTTAGTAAGTAGGTAGTAAGTAGACTTATAAGTACCCTAAAAGGGACCCTAATTGGGGTTATGGTACTTATAAGTCCCTAAAAGAACCAGTTACTAAGTCCCCCGACCCTCCAAGTGGGGCTTTGGAGTTTCAGGGTTTCGGGTTTGGGGGTTTTGGGTTTGTGGGGTCAGGGTCTGTGGGTTATAAGTTTAGGGTTTAGGTTTTCGGTTTGCTGTTGGGGCTTTGGGGGTTTGGTGGTTTAATGTCATGTAGCGGCTTTAATACTTTGAACAGGGTTTGGGGTATATTCTGGTATTTCCACAAGAAGAACCAAAGAGTCCAATAGTCCATGTTCAAGCTTCTGTATTCGGCTTTCAGGGTTGAGGGTTTAGGGCATGCGGTTTGAGACTCCTAGCCTTGCCACTGCAGACAGAGAGGATGCAAGCTGTCTCTGGCCTCACCAGCAACCCCAAGCTCTACAAGATAGTAGGTTATGATCCCTTAAACCCTAAACCCTAAACCGCTAAACCCCTAAACCCCGAAGCCCTAAAGCCCGAAGCCCTAAACCCCTAAACCCTTAAGCCCTAAACCCTTTAGGGTATACCCATTGGAAACAACAGGGTTTTCATGTCCGCACTAAGGGGCATACCCTTACCAGCGCGGACGGACCGGTGGCTTGGCGACCATGATTGATAGCAGGGCTTAGTAGGGCTTAGGGTTTACGGCTTAGGGTAATGCCAAGGGTTTAGACTAGGGCTTTGGGAAAATGCGAACAGAACTATAGTTTGCACTAGCAACAATCCTGAGACAACATAAAAGCCCCCAGTGCCCCGAATATGAACTAGCAAAACTGTTCCTTAAGTCTACCACAATATTTCTACTATAACGGGTCCCCACACCCTGTTCTACTTATTCAGTCCCCGAAATTAGACGCAAAAATCAAAACATAAACCCGAAGCTGAGTAGCTCCACGCGACAGGGGCTATGGGGCGCTCAGCCTCGTGTCAGACGACGCTGTAGCACCAGGGCTCTCAACCCTAAACCGGCTTCATGTTTGCGCTTACGGCCGACGGCTGCGAGTTACGGTTAAAGCCTCAGCTTTAATTACCCAAAGGCTCCATGCAGCCATATCGTATATACTTCTAAGACCCTAACGTACCCATATAGGAACCCCTTTAAGGCCTAAGTATATACTATATGGGTACGTGGAGCCTTTGGGTTACTCGCAAGCGAAGGCCAAGGACGTAGTTGCAGAACCCATCCCAGGTCTTCTACTCACAGCTCGTCATCCTGCAAGACCTCATAGAAGCCCAAACCAACCCTCGAACTGTGGTAGTTTGGTGTGGTAAAAATTTGCTGGATGTGAACGGTGTACCATCATGATATAGTAACGTGGTATCGGTTATCCTGCATGC
Organism: Symbiodinium sp. clade A Y106; assembly: GCA_003297005.1. Taxonomy (NCBI): domain Eukaryota; class Dinophyceae; order Suessiales; family Symbiodiniaceae; genus Symbiodinium; species Symbiodinium sp. clade A. The sequence goes on from BGNK01000937.1 coordinate 51,748, forward strand.
ATGACAGAAGTGTGTCTGAGGCTCTGACAAAGTGAACCTCCTCAGGATTGAACACCGAACATTACCAGTTGAAACCGATCAACAGCGAAAGTTTCTTCTGCGGTGTAAACTTAGCGTGTCGGATGCCTCATGTTGTTTAACGAGATTCGCGTTGCGACCTACAAGGCAATCAATCATCTCGAGAGTCTAGAACAGCAACAATATCCGTACTTGAAGGATCATGGGACTTAGTAGTTGGGACTGCTGCGGCAGGACGACAGTTCGTCGTACTCTCGCATGATGGTTTTGACACCTTGCAACAGCCCTTTTCCCCTCAGGTTGTTCTACCACTTCCTCCGTCCGGGACATGATGATTTCTTAGAAACCCTTTGTCATCATGGTGTAAGCCGTCGTCTTCACAGCCGGCAGACGAGCACGGGAGCTAGATAAAGGAAGATATTTCCTGCATTCAGGAAGCCATGCTGCTAGTCATGTCCTGCGTTCAGCAACCAAGCTGCTGGATTCTTCTTCCCATTTCTGAACTCGTGTGCATTGATCTGATTGTCTGAGCTGATTCAGCTGTCCTTCTAACCAATTTAACAAAAATCGTCCGGGCCCTGGGCGGAATCTAGCACTATCTAGCATTGTCTAACATTTCCTAGCACTATCTAGCATTCTCTATCATTTTCTAGTTTGGTCTAGGGGTTTGCACAGTTAGCTCTGGGCAATTATCGAAAAAATTGTCCGGGTGTCAGGGTTTGATTCTGGGATTCGCCTGAACTTCTCAATTCCGAGGCCAGACACCCATTCGGGCTCTGTTGTGCGTACCCTTCAGTTCTTTCAAAGTCACAAATCTTCGGCAGATGAGCAGAGTAACTGTTTACCTTGTTTCTAGCTTTATCTAATTTTCTTTGGCTTTCGCTAGCTTTACCTAGCTTTCTCTAGCCGCCCTTGTAAAGCTAGCTTTTCCTGTGGCTGTGAACCCGACGACCGCGAAGCCACCACCAATGTGTTCTTATGATGATTAGTAGTACAAACTTATTCATATTCGCGTGGATGACTTCCTCCGCTATCCAAGCCACGTAAATTGCACTTTTCGGTACTCTGCATCCTCCGCAAAACCAGTGGCACTGACCGGTATAGCTCGGAGCTAAACCTTCTTCTTGAAGCCCCACAGCAACAAGTCCGGCAAGATTTGTTGAACGAAACAGCATCACTGTGGGGCAGCAATAATTTGGGGTGCCATGGTCCAGCTCCACAGTGAATCTGTTGACGGTCTGAGCCAACCGCCATGCCGTCATGTGTCGCAATGGTTTCTTCATAAGTCGTGCGGCAACTGTGCACCGTCTCAGGAACTGCAGTTTGTTAGTTTATCGGCCACAAAACGCTGCGGCAGGACAACAGTTCGTCGAAGTCTCGCATGTTGGTCTTGAACACCTTGCAAAATCACCTCTTCCCCTTAGATTTCTCCACCACAGTCCTTCGTCCGGAACGTCATAGTAGCGCAAATTCATTCGGGTCGATGAAATCCTTCGCTAACCAGGCCATGTAAAATGCACTTTTCAGTATTTCGCGTCCTGAGCATGATCCCATGGGCAAGTGCGACGGAACTCTAATCCTGGCGATGTACACATGAACTTTACTGTTATCTACTTATTTATAACCGCATTGGAACTATAAAAAACTCATGACGACCCTGCTTACTGAGGCCATCATCCTCCAAGTATGTTTTGGCATGGATCCGAAAGCAGAACAATTGAAACAAGTGCAACAAATGCCAAATCTGATTCACTGAGGCAGGCAAAAGGAGGTATAGCATTTCCCAAACGTTGTGGTAACAGTACGGGATTCTTGCGTTGGAAGAAAGAGAATGGATTGACATGGCGGATACGTCGGATAAATGGTCTGCTTGATTGTCTTTTGCTGGTTTCCTGGTGGTCTTCCGGTCCTGGTCGTTGTCGTCGTGGTCGTCGTCGTTGTCCAGGTCGCAATGCCCGCCGTGGGTGGTAACATGGCCCAAATGCCGGAAACGTACACAGAGGGCAACTAGTTGCGACCTGTCTCCTCCCAAGCAATTCTGGCCCGTTTGCGTTCCAGCAATGCGAGGGCTAGGGATGTTGTGGCCGGTATCGAGTCTTGAACTGTGTAAAGCCATACAAAGACCTTACACAAGGAACACCTTCTGCCAGCCCTCGAAACCCTATGGTATAAGGGGATTTAATAATTAGAAGACGGTTTTGGGGCGAATAATACTATAACTTGTATGAGGAACCCCCCCAAAAAATAGCATTGGTAATTATTTAGGCCACCCATATTGCGCACACATGTAGCCATATATATATCCATATATATATATATACTTATACCCTAAAAGTAGCCATATAGGAACCCCTTTACGGCCTAAGTATATACTATAGGGTACGTGGAGCCTTTGGGTACGCACACAAAGCTTCAACACTCCCTTAAAACCCCGTGCCCCAGCCCCAACCGAAGCCTCCGAGACGGTGGCCAAAGACAGAGCCTGCTGCGATGACGCTTTGGGGTTTCGGGCCCTCAAAATGGGCTTTAGGGGTTTAGGGTTTAGGGCTATAGGATTTAGGGTTTAGGTTTTACATGACTTTTTCGGGGTTTTGGGTCCTTAGAACGGGGTTTAGGGGCTCAGGCCCTAGGGTCAGGGGTGCTGAAACGGAAGTGGGAGAGTGGATCACTACAATATCCTCTAATAGCGCATATGCAGTCGCACTGATTACGGAGCTGAGTAGTGGAGGACTTTTACCCTACGCCTTAAACCCTATACCCTAAACTCCCTAAACCCTAAACCTTAAACCCTAAACCCTAAAATCCCTGCCTCAGCACAGAGCATGGCCCCATGTCGACCGGCCGATCCAAGCCCTCCAAAGTCGCCGGGTGGCGCCCTGCAGTGGGGCGACGCAAACAGGTAGTGCCGTAGGGTTTAGGGTTTAGGGCTTAACCTACCACTGTTTTGTGGGTTCTTATTATCAACCCTAATACGGAATTTATAGGGACCCTACAAAAAACTAGGTTCTTGTAGGTGGCTCAGGGCTTATGGTTGAAGGTTAGGGGATTTATTGGGATTCAGGGTTGAAGGTTCGAGGTTGTCATGACTCAGGCACGGTTTCGCAGAGTTTGGGCTTTTTGGTTTGCGGCTAGAGGGGTTTAAGATTTGGTAGTGACGCTTCCTGTGGATATTTAGTGTCTTGCGTTCTTTAAAGTTCTTCAAGCTCTCGAGCTTTCGTTTCTGATAAGGCATGGCCAGGGTGAAGGGTTCAGGGTCGAAGGCCAGAGATTTCCTTAGCAGGCTTTGATTTGGTTGAGGGTTCAAGATGGTTCTAGCTTTTAGGGTTGAGTCTGGTTTGCATTCAACTCTAGGGCGTTTGGACTCTCCAAAGTTGGGACTTTCGGGTTGATATGCCGGGCTGGAAGGCCCAAAATCCGCAAACTACATCAATGATGGAGTTCTGCGAAAGAGGATTGAAAGTTCGGACGTGTGCGGTTTAACTGTACAAACGAAAAATGTTCTGAATTCCATGCCTGAAGCCTAACTGGGTTTAAGGTCTGGGGATTGTGCGTGGCTCAGTTTACGAGGCTCTTCAGAGGGTTACTGGGTCAGGGAAGAACCGCCAATACCTGTGAAAATGAACATCAGATTGCTAAACCAAGGAAGCAACCCCATTCAATGAGGGTAAACAATAACTATCCAGCGGCCCACCCCGAAGAAACAGTACTGTTGGAGCAAGCCTACATGAGGAGCCGACAGCGCACCATGTCAAGAGTGCGAACGGGCAAGTCCAGCCCTAAACGGCCCAAAGAGCACAAAACACCATGGCTTAAACCCGAAATCCGAAGAAACGAAACGGAAGAGCTTGAGGCTCTAAGATGATGAAGCAAGTCTTTTTAAGGATCTGTCTCAACAACCCGGTTCTGGCTGTCTTGTTAGACAATGATCAACAACTCCCCGGGCCGATCCGCTCTGACGCAAGGTTGCACCATCATCATGCACCGAGGAGATCAGGGGACGCACATCTCCAATCCAATGTCAATGTCTTCTGAAAGAGCATCATCCTACTGTAGCACATGCGGCTGAAACACGAGCAACTCTCTGACTCTCTCCATGCCGACAGGCAGATGTCGAGAACTGTCATGCGTCTGGCTTGGTTTTGATATGCGAAGCGCAACGGTGTGAGGTTTTGCCGAGAGACTCTCAAGCGTAAGAGGTCGCGGGGTGCAGGCAAACATGATATGCCATAACTAAATATAGTTACTAGTTACTATCATATATATATACACATACAGATGTAGAATAAAGGTGTATATATATATATGTATATATATATATATATAACTATGTGTACATATATATATATACACATGTATATACATATATATATATATATGTAATTATCAGTATACACATATGCATATATATATATATATATGTAAGACTGCATCTTCCGCCTATCGGTAAGTTTTAACGATCCGGCAGTCGCTGCTGCAGGGATCAAAGCGCTGATTCGGAAAGGCCTCCGACAACTTCAGATCCCAGTAGGCACCAGTTTTAGGGTTTACGGGTTAGGGTTAGGGCTTAGGGGAAACCGAATCAAACCTTTCAACCAGACAACTTGAACACGATCTGGTTCCGTGAGGTGTGCTGTCACAAAAAAACTCGTGCGTTACGTGTGTTGAAACAGAACTGTGGCAACAGCTGGCAAGCAGTGCAGCAGTGGTGAAGGCCCACCAGCGGTACCTAAACTGATACTCTTCCATGTGTGTCTCTTGTCGGTTCACTAAGTTCACTAAACCCTACCCTCTTCTAAATTTTTGGACCACCATTTTAAAACCTTCAGCCCTGAGCTTGTAGGTTGGATCCTGCCCGGCCTTTCGCTCCAGAGCTCCTTGGGGCCAGGGCCCAAACAGCGCAGCGCCCGCACGGAGGCCGGCAGAGTCGCCAAACTTGGCGTAGGGCTTAAGGGAGTTTAGGGCTTAAGGTTTAAGGCTTAGGGTTTAGGGCTTAGGGTTTAGGGCTTAGGGTTTAGGGCTTAGGGTTTAAGGCTTAGGGTTAAGGGAGTTTAGGGCTTAAGGTTTGGGGTTTAAGGCTTAGGGCTTAGGGTTTACGGTTTAAGGTTTAGGGCTTAGGGTCTAAGGTTTAGGGCTTAGGGTTTAGGGATTAGGGTTTGGGGCGTAGGGAGTGTACCCAGGGAGCCCAATACCCTTTAACTAAGGAGTCTATCTCAAAATATAAGGGCCCGAGTATTATGGCTTTAGTTATGTTCCTCAATTAAAGGGTATTGGGCATTTAGGGAAAGGGTTTAGGGAGTGTAAGTTTAGGTAGGGTTTTATGGCTTAAGAGGCTTAGGGCTTACCTGTTTAGGGGTTGGGGGTGTAGTGGCTCAAGGGTTTAAGGGCTTAGCGTTTCGGGCCTAGGGGGTGTCGGGGTTTTCGGGCTTAGGAGCCAAACTTGGGTGAAAGCCGGAGTTTGCTTTGAAAGGGCTCCTGTAAGGCCACCACAACCACGACGGCGACGGCGACGACTACCACTTTTTACCACCACTGCTGAATCGACCACTGCCCCTGCCATCATCACAGTCGCCACTGTGATGCAATCCCATTGCCAACTAAATCGTCGCCTCTACATATATACTCGCATTGCGCTCATTGCCTGCGCGTTTACAGACTTTGATGACTGTTCTTGCATACATTTGCTTATGCACACGTTCTACTTCAGCCGCGACAAGATGCGATCCGATTTCCGCTGCTTGGAGCAGCTCTGGAGGGAATCCTGCAACAAAAGAACAAGCGTCAAGAGAACGAGCTCGGGTTTGAGCTTAAGGTTTGGGATGAACCGTTTCCTTCTAGCGACACGAAGCTCACAAAACAATGCCAGAAAGAATTGGCAACTTGCCATGTGCACGACAACCCTAGGTCCCAGGTCCAGCAGATGCCACTACAACGTTATACTTATGTATCAACCAGATGAACCTGGAAGAGTGCAGCACTAGCACCACCAGTATTACTATTGCTACTACTACTACTACTACTACTACCACTGCCACTACCACTACCACTACCACTACCACTACCACTACTACCACTACTACCACTACTACCACTACTACTACTACTACTACTACTACTATTCTACAGACTATTATTGCTATTGTTATTCAAAACTAGATCTTTGTTGTAAACTAGATCTTTGTTGTACGCATGCTTAGGTTTTCGGCCTTTCTGGTGTCGCTGCACTTCGCTCTTAGCCGCAGCTTCCATCAACACCAACCCAAAAACACCGCCCCTTGCTTGCGGTAGTGGGTTTTGGGTAGAGTTGTAGTACCCTGAAGCCCTAAACCCTGGACCCTAACCCCTAAACCTAAACCCTAAGCCTAAACCCTAAACCCACACCCGGAACCCCAGTTCGGGACTCTATCCATGTCCACCCTCGGGGGCTTCTTTTGAAAGCCCTCCGAAAGATCAGCCCTAATGCAGAAGCCGAAATAACTAATATAGAGGCCTTGATAACTAGAATAGGGTATTGGAGTATATTATACATTGCTATAAAAAGGATCCACCAAAATAGTATATTCTGTTCTGCTCTGTGCGGACCGTCGAGCCCTTGTTAGGGCGTGTCCCAAAAATCTAGCATGAATTCAAGCGAAACTCAGTCGGCCGAAGTTGCCAGAATCTCTTGGTATGCACCCTGGCCCCTTCACTGCCAGCACCAGCATGGTAGGCAGAAATTCATTTCCGAAAGGGCCCGCAACGTGCGAGACCGTCTTGTCCACAGCATCTGTATAGGCTTGCCCACGAGGCATCGCCATTGCGCCCAGCAAATGGCAGCAGGCGTAGAGCAATGTGGTCAGCCTGCTCAAGAAGACAAGGGCCAAATTCGTGACCTCCTCGGTGAGGGCCTCTGCGACCGACAAGCGGCAAAGTGGTGTGTCGCGATTGATCCCGGAGTGGACATTCTTGTCGCGGACGTTTGAGCTATCGATGACCAGAGGGTTGTTGCCGAACCCCAGACGAATTGTGCCACTGCTGCGGCTTTGGCTCCAAAATAGAATAGGCAATTATTTGGCCCCCTACATTAATAATGTTGTCCTTTGAGATACCCTAGTTATGTTTACAAACACAATGTAACTATACACCTCTGCCCTATTCTATAATTAATCATTATAAGGCCCATAGAGAAAACCCCGCAAACAACTTGGAGAACCCTTTAAACATCTGTTCTGTTTTTTAAAGCATCATAAAACCTTTATAAAGCCTCAAGCTTAATTCTCAAGGCCCCAGAGCGTGCAGCTGCAAGTCCAAGTTCTTCGGATGGGTGTAGGATTTCGGGGTCAGGGCTTTGGGGCTTTGGGGCTGTACAAGGGCTTTAGGGTAACTCTAAACCCTAAACCCCTAAACCCTAAACCGCTTTTGGAGGCTTTAGGGGTTCAGGATTCGGACTCGAAAAAGGGTCGGTCATAGCCCAATTTGGCAGGGAGTGGGAGAACAGGAAGCCCTTAAACTCTGAACGCGCCAAGAAGGCATTTAAGGCCTAGGGTTTTGGGGTTTAGGCTTTAGGGTCTCGCGTTTTGGGGTGGGCTTTTGGGGCGTAGGGTTTGGAGCCTAGGGTTGGGCCTGGGCTTTTGGGATTTAGGCATGTAGGGCCTAGGGTTTTAAGGTTTAGGGCCTAGGGTTTGAAAGTATGGAGGTTTAGGGTTTTTTCGGGGCCGGGGGTCTTGGGATTAGGGTTTTGGGGTTTAGGCATTAGGCATTAGGGCCTGGGGTATTGGGGTTTAGGCATGAGGGTCTAGGCTTTTGGGGTTTAGTGTTTAGTTCCTAGGGTTACCCTAAACCCTGAACCCTAAACTTGCCTAAACCCTAAGCCCTACGTCCTGCGACCACATCCTGCAGCGTCCGCAGGGGGCCAGAGGCCGCTGCCAGGGTCACTGCGTGGCCTACGGGGAAGATTCAAAGGGCTCCAAAGCAAAGGCTTTGGGTTAAAAGTTCAGGGTTTTGTGTTTAGGGTTTAGGGTGCAGGGTTTAGGGTTCACGGTTCAGGGTTTAGCCCCTGGAACCCTAAAACTCTGTACCTTATCAACCTTCAGCCATATAAAACCTCATCAGCCGTGATCGAAACCTTTCCAAAAGGGAAAGTATCCCCCAAATATCGCCGGGTTTAGGGGGATCCAGATGTCAAGAATTATCCCGCACGTTCTACGTAAATGGGCTCGCCCGGGGTTGGTAACCCAAACCCAAACTCGATGCGGTAACAACCAATTCCCTGGCTTCAACTCAGATCCCAACAGTCTGGGGGCCTTAATAATTAGAATAGGGTTTTGGGGGGGGTCCCTTAAGGGTTCCCTTCAAAGGGGTCTATAAGGGATCTATAGTAGGGTTCTATAGTATAGGGGCCTTAATAATTAGAATAGGGTTTTGGGGCCCGTTATACTATACTTATAATAAGGTAATAAAGAACCCCCACAATACGTACTGAAAGTCCTGTTCCTCCGTCGGGCTTCATGAGGAGCTGAATACGTTTAAACTACTCGTCTGCCACATAAGAATAACAACACTTATTATGTATACCCCGTTCCTGAGCACGAAAACGCTAAATCACTATTGCAAACAAACAACCTAAAGACCTCATAGTATCATGGTCTCATCAAACCTTATAGAACCCTACTTGTTGGGTATCATGGGGAACCAAAGGTTAACCTGTTTTCATAATATAAGGATTATATAGGCATTATATAGGGATTATACTACCCCAAAAAGTTAAAGGTTACCTTCTCTACTGCTAGGGAACCCTTTATAAACCTTAACAAAGCCCTCATAACCTTATTTGGAAGCCCTCGTACTGAAGCCTCCCAGAAGGAGAAGCACCGCCGAGCGAATTGCAGCCTCAAGAGCCATGGCTGAGGTCCTTGGCTTACAGAAGTTTGGGTCTTTTGGGTGGGGCTTAGGATTTGGGGTGTGGAGTTGAAGGGCTTCGGATTGGACGATGCCAGGGGGCACTTTACTGGTTTAGGGCCTAGGGTTTGGGATTTAGGCCTTGGGGTTTTTTGGGGTCCACATTCTGATGCAATGTGGCTTCATCAGGTTTGGGGCTTTGAGGTTCGTAGCCGGCGGCTCGGGTTTTTTAAGTCCGCCATGCGCCACCCACACTTCTTCTGAACGATTCAGCATTGCGCGTCGGCGAGCCAGCAAATGCGAGTGAAAGCTTTCGTGTTTATGTATGAGGTGCTTTATACCGAGAAAATCCTCAGTCCGAGCGGAGTGGTCAGAACTTTCAACCAATTTAACCGCCTGATTGGAAACTATATCGAACAAATCACCATCGTGGGTGGCCCCCGTTCTTGGACTTCGAGAATTTGGTTCTGTCTTTGTAGCATGGCTGAATATGACATGTTGTAAAGGATCTTGCGGAGTAGCCACTGTACTTTAATTTATCGGGATTGTTGATTGGAGAGGAGGGTTTGTAAGGGTAGAGTGGGATGTCCGGCGCTGATCCAGATTCGTTGGTTGGGTATTCTAGAATAGTACGACGCTTTGATACCCACGCACCTGCGCAGATAACGAAAATACCAACCGTCAATCGTGCGGAGGTGTTTGTCCTTCTTGAAGGGAGTAAAGAAGGACTGGCAATACATGTCTCGGGTTTAAGGTGTTGGTCTAGGGTTTCGGATTTGGGCCGCTCCCTTTGAAGAGCGGCTTTGGTTCGGTGTCAACATATCGTCCTGCAAACACACAACTTGCAGAGCCGTAGGAGGCGGCCTTCCCCAAACCGCAATTCTACGCAAACGACAGCGAGTAGGGTCCTTTAAACCCGAAAAAATTAAGAGGCTAGTTCGAAATTCAGGCGTCTAAGACGTCAGCAATGTAGGACGGACGGGATACATTTAGAGGATCTTGCATTCCATCCAAAGTGCGGCCCCGCCCGAAACCCTAAACCCTACACCCTGAACACTAAAACGCAACACCTTCAAGCCTAAACACCAAACCCCTAAACCCTTAGCCCTAGAAAACTCCAAGACCCTGAATACCTTACCGATTGCCGCATATATATATATATATATATACACACACACATGTATGTATGTGTATATTTCGGTATATGACATGTGCATGTGTGTGTGTGTGCGCGTGCGCGGCAACCCTGTTTCTAAGGGTTTTCTTGACACGATCACAGCAATATTATCATGTCAATAGGGGGATGAGACGCATACTCAGTGATCTCATCCAGCGAAGCTAACTGAGTATGCAGGAATCTGAAACTGGCCCAGTGTACCTACTACGGGGACCCCGCTCCTGGGCCTTGCGTGGCAGCTGGAGGGAGTGGGCAGACTGCCCTGGGTCTGGTATGGCAGCTGGGACACTTGCACCCCATAATTCCATTCACAAGCAGTCATGCGCGCTTTGAGTGCCTGGCATCGTGGAGAAGTCACCGCAGCCATTTGTTGTCAGCGCTTGAGATAATATGGACGAGTCAGTGCTTGCGTCACGCATGCAGGTGGCGGTTTGAGGCACCACACTTCACTTCCCGCTCTTCTCCTTGACCATTTTTGCATATGAGGCGACATGTCAAAAGCAACTGATCACTATAGGCACTATGCCTTGGTCATCAGTACTGGTCTTCGCAGAAATCAAATCAAACATAACTCTCTGTGTGTGTTGTGTGTGTATGTGTATGTGTATGTGTATGGGTGTGGGTGTGGGTGTGGGTGTGGGTGTGGGTGTGGGTGTGGGTGTGGGTGTGGGTGTGTGTGTGTGTTTGTCTGTGTGTGTGTGGGTGGGTGTGCGTGTGCGTGCGTGGGTGTGGGTGGGTGCGTGCGCGTGCGTGTGCGTATGCGCGCGTGCGAGTGTGTGCGTGTTTGCGTGTGTGCGTG